>VDFB02333463.1:0-11254 GCA_007258455.2 Sequoia sempervirens
TGGTGAAGAATGTGCCAAAATCAACTCCACGGTAAGCTCCTTTATCCATGACTATGACTCTTGAATGGCCAATTGAGTGCTCTTCAAAGAGTCCATAGTCACCTCAAGCTCATGAGTGAGCTCATCAACCTCCTCTTCCTTTCCCTTCAATGCATCATGATAGTTGTAATCCCATTCGAGAGGATAATATTTGTCTGCAAGTAGTTGTAGGTAATTTGTTTCATTATTCCAATTGCTTCTCGAAGTGCATGAAACTGTTCAAGGGAAAGACCACTATCATAGTGTTCATCTGTCACGGGAGTACTCCGACCATAGGTGGCCAACATCTGACGAGCAACATCAAAATGCTCTATGGTGCTAATGACCATTCTGTATTTAACCTTAAGTTGCCCTGCCAAATGATGAGGACCTTGGAACTTATCACTCCCATACAAGTTTTCTAATTTAGAATCTACACTATGATATGAGCCTGAATCATTATCGCTCACTAATTGATAAGCAACATCGTGTGTGCTATCAACTTTGTACACAATATCATCAAAGGTATTTCTACTATGTACCTCATAGGATTGCTCAAAATTCATTGTAGAAGTTGCTATTTTGACAATATATTTGCACACTTCTTCCATAGTAATTGCATGTCCATCCAAAAAGTGATCTTGAGACTCAATGCCAATTAATGAATTTTCTAATTTATTTTCTATGGTCTAATTTGAAAAATCAGATTCATGGTGGCATGAATACTTCTCACACAATGCATCATTAATACCCAAACCTTGAGTATTTTCCTTTGACAACTTCATGGAACCATCACCCTCATGTGAAATAGTTGTTGTTTCATGCTGATGCAAAAGAACCTCATTGTTGTCATGAAAAACAAAACTGTTATCAGTGCTGACAACAACTTCTGGAATGCTGTGAGTATCATTTTGGGGCTTCACCATACTATTATCATGTTGTATAATTTTCTTATCAAAAACCACTTTAACTTTAATGATGCAGGAGCATCTCGTAGCGCAATCAACATCACAAAAAATAATTGGTTTGAATTTATTGTTTTCAGTTTTGATTTTCGGCTCAGTTTCGGTTTCATGATTGTTTGAGGCAAATTTGCATAACACCTTGTCATCTTTAGCTTTGATACATTGAAGTCAATTGGTTTCAGATAATTACTTACAAATAGAAAAAAAATAACTTTATTATGTGGGATCCACAGTTATTGGAAGTTAAAAATTGTCAAGCAAGTATCTAAAAGAAATATACCATTTAAGATGTGATCGTTTTCTTTACAAAATCTGGATTTCATCAAATGATTTGGAATATCAAACGAAAGCATGTAGCTGGTTGATTTAGGAATCCATTGACTAGGACGCTTCATATTCCAACACAAGAAAATGATAATATTAAACATATGGCATGACAAGGAGAAGGGCGCACAACAGTTGGAAGAGGTAGAGGAAGGCGTTGGAAATAAAAAGTATGCAGAGAACCTTTCCCATACCCGCGCCATGGTGAGAGTGGAATGTTGCACGGGTGAAAGAGACGAGGAATAGGAATTATACAGAAGACTTTTCCTACCCGCGCCATGGAAGGATTGGAGGTTTGAAGCAAAGATAAGAAGAAGAGTTCACGCCACAAGGGGAATAGAGTTGTGGGTGAAAGAAGTCGTTGATTAGAAGCATCAAGTTCAAGAAGGAATTGGAAGCAACATGGATTGAAGTAGGAAAGAGGTATGTGCTCATGGGATAAACCAATTCTACTGAGAGAAACAGTCAATAATTTTCAATGGGATAGAAAATACAGATTTAATAAGGCTACAGAGAGGAGCTCGAGTGAATTAGAAGAACATTTGTGAGAAGACCATTGAGAGGAAGGGAAAAGTTACGACAGCCTTAATAGCATCTGAAATAATAGGTGAGATTGTATGGAAATCACTCACAGTATATGGGCGCTATTTTCCATATGTAGGTAGAAATAAGATGGATGCATTGATTGAAAGGAGACCATGTGGGAGGAGGAGGTGAAAGGCAATATGTGAAATAAAGATGAGCTATAAACATTAATTCAGTGGTATTGGAACAGGTGTTGGGCCCAAAAAAATGTATGAAGGCGGTAACCATAGAGTGTGGCTTGAGGAAAGATAATAGGGACATAAATAAGTGAATGAGATTGGTTCATAGAGAAGACAAACCCGAGCATGACTGGAAAATGAAAGGCTGAATGAAACAGAGGAGATGGAGTTGAATAAAGAAATTGTGACTGTATTATGTATTTCGTGAAATCTATTTTAATGAAGTTATTTGTCTTCTTGTAAATTGGGGTTTATACTTAAGCATTTGTAATTCAATTGTTAATTTGACACAAGTAATTTTCAAATTTGATTAAATCATTTTGATTCTATGTAATATGATTTTTGTGTGGAATTGGGTAAGTTTTTGTATTTTGCTCTGCATCATTTAACACCATGTTCACCCAAAGAATCCACACCATTTATGTCCAAATAATTAACATGATCTATGCTAGCCTCTAAAGTAGAAACCTCTTGCAAGGATGATGTAGAAAAAACATTACCCAAGGTTGTCCTAATGTCTTATTGAGTCAAATTAGCATGTCTATCAAATTAATCATATAAATTTTTGCATACCTCATCGGGACTTGAAGACACAAAATCATTCTCATGAAGAGTTGTATCAACCATATGTGAAGATTCTCTATCCATTCCATGTATAAATAATTCATAAGCTATAGTCTGATATTCCTTCCTTGCATGCTCAGTCTTGTGAAAAAGTTTCAGGTGTATGTCCATGTAGTCCTCAAAAGGAAGATCCTTCTTAACATATTAAGGAAGAATGCTATACTCCTCAAACATGCTAATCACCATTGCTTCTTTGTCTTGTGGTGTTGGACCTTTACTAGAAGAAGGTGTAGAGGATCCTTTGGAGAGTCTAAACTTTGAAAGTGAATCATCTAAACACTGCAAATTACGTATGATCTTATGTTGTGGTTTTTCAATTTCTTTCCATGCATGTTTATTGCTAAACAAATTTTCCATGATAATCTTTTTTGCTGTCCAAACTGAAAACCAGATCCAAACTGACTTGTGCACAATTTATTTCACACCACTTGAATGCAATTATAGATAAAATTAGACCATTTCATTTGACTATTATACTCAGTTACAGACTTAGTATAACGGTGCTGCTAGTGTGGCCCAAAATGTTGCAACACATAAATAATATAACATCCTTTAAACAAGCAAACTCTGAGTGTGTTCAAGGCAAAATACCTTGTGTAGAGGATTCAATCTGTGACAGCAAATTACTAACTCTCTCTTTTAGTAGATACATATATTATTTGTGGCAAATGCCAATGTATCAATTCAATACTTCCTCAAGACTCAATTCTCCTAAGAAAGACAATGATTATTCTTTGCATTTAGCATTTAACTTTATTGGCAAGGAATTTAATTTCTTCAGACTTGTCTTTTTTCTAGCTGGACAAAAGACTCCTCAAGCCCACAAATTCCCTATGATTTTGTTTGTATCTGCCATGTCAACTAAAGTTTGTATTTTTCCACATTTTCATCTTTATTTGCTTGTGTCTTTTCTATTACATAGCATATAAAATTCTACTCAAGCCAATTCTAATGTTCATAGAAGCGGACCTAGCAGCAGGAAAATTTGTCTTTTTCTGTTCTTTGTTTTATCTACCAACTTAGGGCTTTTGTCTTATTCCTTGGTAGAGTGGCAATTGGAAGGACTTTTCAAGCTTGCATTACTTTTTGAGGAGTGACTTTTGTATTATTTCTTTTTGTAGGTCTCTATTTGTCTTTAGTGGTGACTGGATTTGTCTTTAGGTGAAAGCAGCTCCTAATAGAATTCTCTTTGATGCCATAAACATTTCCACCATTGTCGGTTTCCTCAAAAAATTGTGACTAAGTTAGTATTATGCCAATCTTTATCTTTTATCGAATGCCAGATGATTTGGAACCAATATATTATTTTCTTGGCTTCAGTGATATTATTGGCTGAGGTTGCACCACAATTTTATTCTGCAGCTATAAGAAAAGGTGGCGTCACACACAAAGTATTTGATTGCTCATGATATTGTTAAAAGATATGTGATTAATTAAGACTCCTTTGTCTTTTCTAGACCTTGTTTCTAACACTTGGTGGCTAAAAAAATGGGAAGCAGTAGTCAAGCACAACAGACCCGATGGTTTCCTTAACAACTGCGACTTCCCTTTATACTTCATTTCCAATAGCAAAGCGACTATTTAGAAAAAATGACGGTACCAAAAATAAAATTTGAGCATTTAAATTATTATCTCAAATCTTCCTTTGACTGTACCAAAGTTAACGTTAGACCAAATTCTTCTTGTGTTGTCTGAGTTTAAGATTTTGCATGTCACCCTAACCCTAAATTCTTGATAATATTTATTCCAAACGAATGATACAAAAATAAACCCCAAAATTCATAAACTGGTCTTCAACAACTAATAACAATATTCTGCAAATTCGAATAAACTCTTCAAACCCTAAAGAAGAAAACTTCTTTACACAAGATGGCAAGATCAAAGCTCTAATACCACTGTAAGAACCCTAGTTCCTCCTGAGCTAATTTTGCAACTATTGGTTTGATTTTTTTTGTGTTTAAAAGTTTTCTTGAAATATTCACTAGATAATGCATAAAATTTATAGAACAAGGAAATGTTGAAACACAAATATAATATTATATCAGAGTTATTAATGTTGTGAAATTACATTGAAAACATTCATACCCAGAAACAATCTTCTGATCTTCAAAAGATGATAAAAACCTTATTCTAAACCTCTCTTATAAATTCGATGAAGCACAATGTTGACTCTTGGATGAAGCCAATCCACAAAGTAGCCTTAAGATGGTCTTTCACACCCTCAGGTAGCTAATACAATGAAGAAGCAATGCTCTCCAATGCCAAAATATGTAGAAATTGCAGAAACCTTTGGTTTCTTCCTCTCCACAGTGAAAACACTTCCAAAGCCAAATATCAAAATCTTGGATGAATACAATAGCCTCCAATGACCCCTTTTATAATCTCTCAAGAAGAAATCAAACCTCTAGAAATTTCTTTTCAATCAATTAAAAATAATATTAAATGTGCATTTAGACTTTATAAAATAATTCCTTAAAGTGGGTGCCCATTTAATAAATAATTTAATGTACTTTAAGTCATTAAATGCCCCCCTTAGACATAAAGTTATAATATGCTTTTCATGATTAATTATTATTAAAGTCACCTTTAATAGTAATTAAATGATATAACTTGCACATTAATCCTTATTTCGCTAGGCTAACTGAAAATTGGGATCAACATTGAAATCACTACCTGCCCAAGTGCCTTACTACAAAAAGAAATATTGGACTCTCATAACCTGTTGACTTACTATAAATAGTAAGTGTGTACAACCGAGCCCTAAAACACCAAACGAAGGCCAATCCTGAACCACCCAAAGCTCTAGAGAAGAAACCACTATGATATCTACCAAACAAGACCCTCTAACCATCTGCATTAGCCTACAAGGGTCAACTAATAGGCTAAACCATCAAGAAACTAGAATGAGCTAAAAAGAGGACATTACAAAGAACTATGCAAAAAAATTCTATAGACTCATTATTGCTTCAACCTTATGATTCTCAAATATACCTCTAGGTCATAACCTTCTAGGATATGAGAGGGTAATTCTTGTCAAAGGTTGTGTTTGATGTACTATAAAGGGGTTTCAAAACTAAAATCACATAGTATATCTTGCATATCCTAATCAAATTAAATATCTACCTAGATTTATATTTATTATTATGTATGATAGTATAATATAGAATAAAATATATTATATTAAATATTATTATTAGTATCTTATTATATTATATTAAATAATTATTATACTATACTATAATATAGTGTATACATGAAGAAACAATATCGAAAACAAGATTCAAACACACAAAAATAAACCTTATAACTTACCTCCCAAGTACTTCAAATTGAACTCAAAGAGGAGAAGTGCCCAATAGTGAGAAACATCCAAAGATCCATCTCTTAACACCTCTTCATGTACTCTTGATGTGTGATTTTGATCTAATGTTAGGATCTAGGACTGTTGCACATGAATAATAACTCTCACAATGATTAAATTGAAGGTCTTGAAAATGTAATTACATAATTTAAAATCCTTAAATAATCAAAGCAATAACAATGTGATGAACATAATATAAGAGAGATAAAAGAGAGAAGACAAAACACAAGTTGCTAACGGAGTTTGCCAATATGGCTATGTCTTCGGGTCCCTCTCCAAAGAGTGATCAATCCTTGATTATGCTCCAAACTGATTACAAGGCATCAATAGAATACAATGCCGAGTCTTCAAGAGTTTCAAAGTCTTCCTCTTTCAAGTGCAGCAGAGTAACACTCCTTCAATGCACAAATTCAGACACTCAGACTCTCCATACAAAATTCTCTCCACAATTCATAATTCTCTCATAAAAATCACCACTTGCTTATTCCAAGTCCTAAATTCCCCCCTTTTTAAGCATAATTTTCCCACATGGGGTTAAACCACCATATTTAATAAAATAACCCCCTTACAAATTTTTTTCCTTATTTTTACAAATAAAACAATAATCTCAACCATTACCCCCTTAAAAAATAAATTCTTCCATTCGGGTTCCATATTGTTTATTTATTTTTGTCTTTTCATGTAGGAAAGCTATTTAGAGGTTGATTAGTTTTAATATTAGTTTTAACAACTATAATAAAACCAAACTGTCTCCCGTATATTCATGGCCCTCATAATTTCGGGCTATAAAAATTATAAGGGATTAAATTTGTTTTAAGTTTGGAGATTAACGTTAATTTTAGTTTTAAAATATCTTTTATGATATTTCAAGCCCTTAAAAATCTCCCTTAAAATCTTTTAAAATCCTCTAAAAATCTTTTAAGATCCTTAAAAATCTTTATAAATCCCCTTAAAAATCTAGTAGTATGGGCTTTTAAAACTTAAAAGGTTTAATAATTTAAATATAAGGGAATTCAGATTTTAAATTTAAATAGTTATTTCATCATTTTTTCCACATCATCATTCTTGCCACGTCATCATTCCTGCCATGTCCATTCCTGCCACATCATCATGGTCAACCCTCAACTTTGACTGACCATAACTTTCACTTACGGACTCAGATTTGGTCCATTCAAAATGCGTCGGAAAGCTCTTGACAAGATCTTCAACATGGTGATGAAATATGGAGCATGTGGAACACTTCAATTTTTGATGACAAGTATCCACTTGGATCAGATTTTGATGCTCTTCAATCCAACAACATGGCTTTTATATTAAGGTGTGTTGATACAAATGGTTTGGGAGAGGGTTGATTTATAGATTATTTGGATAATTGATCAATTTTTGGGATTGAGCCATGAGATCAATGATTGAGGGTGCTTGAGAGGTTGGATGAATGGCATACCTCCAAGTGGAACTTTGTGATTGGTGTGATTAGAGAGTATGATCACGAAGATTTGAAGGGTTGAGATCGACTTGAATTAAATGAATAGTTGAGATCAAGAGTCCTCATGCATATGTGAGAAGGACCATAGAGAAGAGTGACATGACATGAGTCTTCTCACACGTGTGAGGATCACATGAGGAAGAGGAATTATGACCCATGTGTCATCTCACACGTGTGAGAGATCACATGAGGAAGAGAGATTTGACAAGTGAGAGCTCTCACAAATGTGCGAGAGTCACATGCCTAAAATAGATGATGAATATTTTATAGAATAAATGGATGGCTAGGATTTTAGTGATTAATTAGACTAATCACATTTAGGAATGTCAAAGAATTTAATAGTTCATTAATTTATATTAATCAACTAATTGGATTAAGGTAGAATTTGGAGTGTTTATTCTATTATTTATTTAATTCTTGAAGGATAGGAGCATGAAGATTGGACTTGATTAAATAAATGCCATTCTATTTAATTCAAGGTGAAATTTATAAATCAAGATAAAGATTTATACTTTTTAATTATACATTGAAAGATGATTGGAAAGGTTAATTAAATAACCAATTTTATTTAATTAATGCTAGGATTAGATAAAGTTAGGTGAGGTTAGGTGTGGATGATTTTATGTGTCTACATATAGTGTTTACACCATAATATTCAAAAAATATTTTTTTTTTATAGAAACACCTTCTTAGATAAAGGAGACGAAGGATAATGTTGACTAGAAGAAATTTAATTAGCTAGGGTGGGATCAAATGGAGTTTGAATGTCTTTATATAGACAAAAAATGGGTTTGATTGACTTTGAGTCAATCAAACTCAACACCACATGGTGGTGGGAAAAAAGTTTGATTGAAACTTAGTCAATTAAACCCCCACATGTTTGTTCCAAATTTCATTTTTTCACCACTATTTTTTCTATTAGTGGATATAGACACAAGCAAATAACTTTAACATGTAGTGAAACACTAATTTATTAAGGTTTAGGACCAACCAGAGAGATTAAGGCCTTTCCAAATTGTTGAAGGTTGTCCTCAAGAGGTTTAGGGCCATCCTCATCCGTATAACCTTGATATAAATCTTTGTAAGTTCTAAATCTCACTAAACACATTTGTCACAATATATTCATCTCAAAATTTAGATATCAAATCTCTATCACAACAAAATCAATCTCCTATTTAATTTTCAAGTACACATTCATTTTAATTGTTTTATTTCTATTTAAATTCTAGATTAAAAATGCATATAAAGTCAGCTCATTTATCTAATTTAATTAAATCATGATATTTTGTTTTCTATTTTTTTAATGCCACAAGGGTGTCCCTGGACTCAGCCCAGCGGCCCAGCAGCCCATACCTTGGGTACCTGGGGCAAGCTGAGGCGAGACTAGCCCCCTGCGGGTGGACGCCATAGCCCGCATACAGGCCCACTGGTCAACTGCGAGATCCGAGAGTTAAACCTGAGACCTATGAAGAGCAAACCCACTGCCCAAGCCATTTTAATTTGATCTGAGGGAATAGACCTCTCTCTTCACGTGAACGTCACAGTATATCTGAATCTGAGCTTCTTCCGTTCAAATCAAATAATGCTTTTAAGAATAATTATACTATCAATAAAGTGGAGGACAACAGATTGTACACTGGCTATTATTTACGCAAGATCCAGTCACAGGGTAAGATGCCCGTGAGGGGCTGGCAGGCTTTGGAATATTCAAACTTAGTTCAACCTCTTTTCGACTAGATACACGTTAATGTGGGGAAAAGCCCAATTTAACATAATCTTATCAGGATCCGTTATCCCATGCATTTTGGCTTTATCTTTCTTCTTTCTTGTGAGTGGGAGGGCATTCTCCTTAACTGATCTTTTTGTTGGAAAATCTTGAAGTTCAGATTTTTTTGTGAATCTTTCACAATATTCTTTTCTTAAATTAGTGCTAAACTATTTCTTTATTAAGAAGTTTGGTGAACAACAGGAAGAAAAAAGCCTTGTTTAATGGAAATCAAAGCTGGTCCTCATTTTCAAATGCCTTCAGATCAAGAATGTAAACCTGCATCTAATTGCTTGCTTCATCTTTACACAGACAGGAACTATTGTCTTCATTGGGCTACACGTTCAGGGCTTCAGAACTGTGTGTTTATGGCATTGTATTATTAAGAAGTAGTACTGGTAAGTTAACTATGGGTAGAAAGGAATTTGTTAAGTTGAGCTTGGTCTTGTTGGTAATATTGGGAATGGGCATAAGTAAAGGATCAGCTCAATCAAGTCTGCTTCGTCAGAACTTTTATGCAAATTCTTGTCCCAATGTTGAGGCCATTGTGAAGAATGCTGTTGATCAGAAATTCAAAGAGACAGATGTGACGGTTCCTGGCACTCTGAGGCTCTTCTTTCATGATTGCTTTGTTGAGGTAAGAAAGAGATAGATTGCATTAGCCCAACATTAGGTATACACAAACTCAAAAGAGCATTTTTGTATAGTAGCTTGTCAGATGTAACAGAGTTTGGGGAGATGGGAACAATGGAGGCTTAAAGTGGCAATTAGCATTCATGTGTTATCACATTTATTAATGTCCGGAAAGCTTGACACTGTGATATGGTTTGTTTTTGTACATTTTCACTGACAGGGATGTGATGCCTCTGTGATTATCCAATCTTCTCCAGACAACCAAGCCGAGAAGGACTCAGAAGATAACTTGTCCCTGGAGGGTGATGGATTTGATACCGTAATCAAGGCAAAGCAAGCTGTGGAGAAAGAGTGTCCCAACACTGTATCTTGCGCTGATATCCTTACCATTGCTGCAAGAGATGCCTTAGCACTGGTTAGTTGTCCTGACTTCTCATACATATGGAAAAACAGAAACCCAATTACTTTTGAGATCTGGGGTCATAACTAGAGATGACCATTGGCACACACACACAAGAAATTAACCCTGTAAACCATGTGCATAACTAGCACAATTGGATGGAATTGAACAAATTAGAAAAGTGTCATTAGATTGCATAGGAGTTTGAAAGAACTTCCTAAGCAAAAGACTATGAATAACATAAAAGGCTTACGTTTAGCTGAATGAAAATCTTGCAATGTTTGCTGCCTTGTATGGAATTGCATATACCCTTCGAAGGAATTGATATATATTTCTGCAGACAGTTTTTTCCGGAAGTCTGGCTTCATAAAATGTTAACCATTCTATGCTTCACTTGGCCAGGCATATTTCCTCTTAAATGCTGGTGCCAGAGAGATTTCATATAATGCTTTGTTGAACATTATAAATGACTATATTTCAAGAATCAGAATTACTTCAGTGTACAGTAAATTGGGGACTTAAAATTATTAGTATTCCTTGTTAATGCCTTCAATGGCAACTTAAAGAGCTGAAGTTTTTAGGTCTGGTGTTATATGCAGTTTGGAGGCCCAGGGTTCAATGTGGAGTTGGGGAGAAGAGATGGAACCATATCCCAAGCAGCCAGAGTAGCTGGAAACATACCAAAGGCTTCATTCAATCTTGACCAACTTCTTTCTCTCTTCAAGAAAAAGGGTTTAACTCAGACAGACCTGGTTGCTCTCTCTGGTAACTAATCATACTAGCTTCCAACCATTGTTCACCTAATGATCTAATTTAAACAGCACCCTCTGTTCTCCATTTTTATTAACCTCCAGTTGGGTTTCTTAATCTCACCAACTCCTGTGCAATGTCCAACTAATCACAAAAATGGAATC
>VDFB02333466.1:0-81706 GCA_007258455.2 Sequoia sempervirens
GATAGTAAAAAATAATGGAAATGACCATTGTACAAACTATACATTATAAATGTTTCTAATATAATTATGACTCTAAAGTCTCCAAATTTTTCCTTTGTAAAATGTGCTTCAAAATTTACTTAGTGCTTGTATGATTACACTTCCTCCTATTAGGCCATTAGATAAATCTAAAGTTATTCCCAAAAGATATAATGAGAAAGAATTTTGTTATTAAATTGTAGAGTTAATTGTAATTATACTCAACATTTTATGGGATTAAGGAATAATTGATTAAGGATTTGATTCATAAAAAAAAAATTAGGTTGAGGGGTTTAATATTGGGGTCAATCCTTCAATGGTTCCTCCTAAGAAAATTTAAATATTTTACACTAAATAAATCTAATAAAATGGTTTTATATGAGGGTCATGAGATTGAGGTACATATACATGTTGATGAGCTTGAAATCATTGATTCTCCTATGTATGTGAGGAATGATAATTTGTTGGTATTAATAAAAATTATAAGGGCACTTATTCTTCTTCTTATGTACTAGTGATCGACTTTTATAGAAATTTCTATGGACTAACTAGTATTCAAACTTAGGACCTCCCATTTGGTGTTAGGATGCTCTAGTATTGAGCTAATGACTCACATTGTGATGAGTCTTTTTATGACTTAGGTGTGTATCATTTCTCCAACACACTCCCTTGAGCCACAACATAGGTGTCAAATGCACCTAGCTTGGCTCTAATACCATACAAGAATACCAATTATGAGGACCTCCTATAAAAAATATGACATGAAAAACCGTGAAAAATATTTAAAAGATAATCCATAGTCTATCTTATTATTTATGCATATTTTCTAGGACCACCCATGCCCAAAACACAAAATAGTTTTTATAAATACACCAATTAGATCTTATAAAATGCATTACTTAGATCAAATTATATGGTAAATTAAATATAATTAATGATTACTTTTTCTTTTAGTATGAAAGAGGTTAAATTCCAATATATGTTCTAGTGGGCTTGATTGAGTGACAAGGTGGAGTGATTGTTGTAATGAAGAACTTGCTAGGAAAGCTAACCAAGTTAAAATGTACACCTATACATACATCATTGTGGTAATATAGACCTATGTCATAAAACACAATTGAATCCTATTAGTTCCAAAGTATTTTAGCAAAGAGGTTACAATTGCAAGAGATCCGTATATGCCTTTATTTTAGATTAAGTCATTTAACCTTAAATAATTTTAAGAACATACATAAGGACCCTCTATATAAGTGCAAGGATTATTTGCCTAATTTGTAAATTTTTTAAAAGGAATAACAATGATGGGAAAATCAAGACAAGATGCAACAATTTAGAATTCCTAAAAGGTTTACAATTATTAGAGCCAAAGTAGGTTATATTTTGGTTTTATATTATAAAATGATTCAAGAATCTATAAGGCCGAAAGAACCATAAGCATTACAAACTTTAGTTTAGAAGCATAATGGATTGGATATTTTCATTCCTAAACATGGTTTTCATTAAAAAAATTACTCATGTACTATACATACATATTCATGTATATGTGAATATATCTACATATGTATACATACACATGCACATATCTAAATATGTATATATGTATATATGTATATGTAGATATGTAGACACATTCATGTATACATACATATGTATATATGCATGCATATATGTATATACATACACTTATTTTCTATATGTATATATATGTATACATATATACGTATACATAAATACACACACATATGTATGTATGTATGTATGTGTGTATGTATATTTATGTATACGTATATACATGTATGTATATGTATATGTGTATGCATACATGTATATATATGTATATATGGATACACACACATTTTGATTTTGTTTTGTAAGCATCCTCTTTTGAGGACAACCCTTTGTTGATGATGTTGAGTATTAGTTTGTTGTAAGTGTGTTTATTATTTTAATATCATTTTAAAACAATATTTTATTTATTTATAAATTTTGGTATAATCTCTAATTTTATAATATGTTTGTGTGTGTAGGTTGAGTTGCATAATTGTTAGGGGCACACACAATCAACATAATGCAAGATAATAACTAATTCAAGGGATCGAAGTTCAGTTTCTAGTCAAGCAAAGAGAGGCATAATGTTTCATTAATAGCATTTGCTACACATACATAAACACTTTTATATCTTTATGACACATTCATAACTATTTTCATGAATATATATTGGTGATATTTTGTAGTCTAAGAGACAATGTTGGCGTCATGTCACTGTATATGATATTTTCATGATGTATTATGTATGTCTTCATGACCTTATCAAGATCAATATATAAATATTTTGTGCATATTCATAGCAAATGGTTTGTGCTTATTCTGTCTATCTATATTACCCTTTATCTCTATCTCTCTTTATCACTATCTCTCTCACATATATATGATGTGCATGAATGTTGAATGGCATACATGTAATGAACCCATACTAGTTCTAACTCTATTTAGCCTATCCACAAATAAAGATTCAACATTGGTCTTCTAGATTTACATACATCTTAAGAATTTACTACCATAATCCATAAGACAAAGCAACAATAACCCATATGGGTGTTTAGACTCACAAGTGAAAGTCAAAATGTTATAGCTAGCTATCCCTTCACTAAAAAATAGTAGGGTTTTTAGTTCAAACAAGGAATCACCCCATTTTATTGTATGGTTCTATATACTAAAACCCTATCTCCAATAACACACATAAAGTAAAAAAAATATCTACTATGTTTGGCTTCATGAATGCAACACAAGCTTCTAAATGTCCTAGGTAGAGCAATAGATTTCCATTCACATAGTAGAAATTACAAGCTAATGCTTTTTAACATGATTTCTAGAATTTCATACAAGAATAGCTTTTTCTCTTACATTACATATAAAAATACTAAAAAGAACCTTCATAAAAAATCATACCTCATTACCACCAAGTAAAAACAATAAGGTTTACATACTCGAATTTCACAAGCTTCAAAAATGTATAATTTGCACTACCTTCTTCCTCCTTTTGCCTCTATCCTCCCCTTTTCCCTCTTTCTTTTCCTTTTAATCCTTCCTTGATTTCCACCATTTTTGCCATATTCTCTACATGTTTCCCATTTCCACTTCCTTTGCCTTTATTTCTTCCCACTTTGTGAACAATAAAGTCCCACTCTCTCTTCACTTACTCATCATTCAAGTTTCCTCGAATAGCGTACTCAACATTAATGCTTGATACTTAATATGATGGGGCCAAAAGGTGGGGTGGTCACTTTTTGGCCCCACATCTTTTTGCACTCGCTCTAATAAGGTTTGTCCTTTTGATAATAGTAATGTCCAAAGGTGGCTCTTGTTTGCATGTGGATACATTTATACCAAACATCAACTTTTAGTGATATGTGTGAAGATTTTGTAGTGGTTCTATATATTGTTCTTATTCTCTAAATATAAAGGAGGATGAATAATCAAGTCATGATGGACTAATGAAAGAAGATGAATTGAATAGTGATAGAAACTAGTCTACTATAGTTAGTGATGATGAAAATACATTATATAAAATTATGCAAGGGATTCTCATATTACTTAGAATCTCTAGTGTTACAATATGAATAGTATTTTAAACACATGATAGACCTTTTTCTAGAGTGTCTCTACAAACTTGTGACCATTGAATTTGCTTGGTAGTATAGAAAATTGCATTATAATACATCAAATAATAGGGTAGAGAATGTAATTGTTAATTTTATGGTTTCCAAGACCAAACTTTGTAAATGATATTAATTGAGGGCATGAAGACACAATCAAGTCTTTGTTCTTGATGGTTTGATTTATATTTTCAATCAATGGTTCCATTTATACACACTACATGAGGAAATTGTTCAATAAGAGTAACTTATAGTTTTAGTCAATTATATTTCAATTTGTACACACTACATGAAGACAATGCTATCAATGATATGATTCTGGATTTTTTATAAGATTTAATATTATAATACCTTAACAAATCAAGCTATGACTTTCATGGTTCAATCCTACATGTATGAAATTTGCATTTTCATCTACAAGTTTGACCCTAAATTTGTAGTTTTAAAACTATTTTGTGAGCTTAACCCTACATTTCTAGTCTTTAGGAATGTATTTATTTTCATTTTTTAGACTATGTTGAGAGCTATTATAATGTTTTTTTGCACTAATTTTCGGAGGAAACTCGTTTTTCCTTACTCAAACCTTTGGATTATGCAAAACGGGGAAGCAAAATACTATTAAAAATGCTTTAAAAACGTTCAAACAAGTGCAATTTGAATTCAACAAATTTAAAAAAATTTGCATATAGGGTTTCGAAATTAAACAAATACATGCATTTTGAACTTAAAAAAAAAGGAATTTTAAATACCTCGTGCTCAATAGTGGTCGATATGCGAATTGGAATGATGAAGTTTGAAGAAAACGACCCGAACTTTGCTTTCGTTGGTGAAAAATTTTGTTGGGGGGTCGCCGTCTGCTTTCTGTTCGTCGCGCGCAGATTACTGGTAATTCACAGTGAAAGTGTGAAAGTGAAAGCACTTTCACACTTTTTTTGGTTTTGTCATATGTAAGGGGGTTCGGCCGAACCTTGGTTCGGCCGAACCCCCTTACATATGACTTTTTTATTAGGCTCGGTGGGGGTTCGGCCGAGCCATGGGTTCGGCCAAACCATATGGCTCGGCCGAACCATTCAAATGGTTCGGCCGAGCCATATGGTTCGGCCGAGCCATATGGTTCGGCCGAACCACTTTGCTAGCGAGAGTGTGGAAATTTTGAAAATTCCTTCCTCCACAAAAGTGTAAACCACTTATGTGGCTTCACCCAAAAGTATAGTACTATTACTTGTGACTTCAAAATTATTAGTGTTGTCCATTATTACTTAAAATTGAATTAAATATGTTATTTAAATTCAAAAAGCAACAAATCAAGTGATTTCACATTGATACATTAATAAAACATGACTTAAAATACAACTATTATAATATAATGCACAATATTGATCTAGCTTTTTTTGAGGTCTTTTTACACACCTTAAAAAAAAAGTATGCTCATATGACATTATATTTGTTGATGTGAACCTAGAACATTAGTTTTAAGTAGGGAACTTACCAAGTGTAATATAAATTTAAGCTACTCTAAACTTATACTACATTAATTAAGTTGGCAATAAAAAATAAGAAATGCTAAAAATAAAGCAATAATATAGAGAAATTAACTACAAAATAGTGAAGAGGATCCAATATGGAAGTTGGATTGTAGGTCTAGAAACTCATTGGCTTAGATTATATCACAATTGTGTTTTCCAATATGGGCATTGTAATTTGGATTGTGTGCCATTGTTTGAAAAAGTTGAAATAAAGTGAAAGTAAAAGTAACATATTTTTTTAATTCCTAACAAGATGTTAGTACATGTTCACAATAATGTCCAAGAAGAAATGGGCTAATGTTTATAAAATTAGGTCAACGAAAATTAGGTTTTCAAGCATTACAAGTTCCCTCATAAGTGCTAATTTTTGTTTGTTTATATCTACTAGAAAAGTAGGTCAATGTAATATTTTTTAGGGTTATTAGGTTTGATTTTATTTTCAAGCATGAGTGATGTCATATTGCGAGGAAAATTGTAATGCTCGAAAACCTAACTTCTATTTCTATATGCATGTAACTAATTTGTCAAATTATATTTTTCTAATATTTAATAGAATCTTGGGGTAACTAAACATTAAATTCTTAGTCTATAAAAATTACATAAGAAATGCCCATCAAAATTAAAATTTGATGCAATATGTGACAAATAAAACATAATTTGATGTACTTTGTGACAAACTCACAAGGTACAAAGTGACCAATTTTCTCTTAATTTCTTCTTTTTCTCCAACTAAATGGTATTTTGATTTTTTGTGTCATCCATATTTAAATACATTAAGAAATAGTTCACATGACACTAAAGGTTACTATGATTGAATTTTCATGAACAAATCTTGTTGTAATCATGCTAAAATATCAATTCAAATTTTGCATGCTATTAATACATAATAAAAATTCATAGTATTCATAAGATAATAGAGGTAGAGAGTACAAATATTCCTTAGTTACAATATTTAAAAAATTATATAAAAAATAAATTTTATGTGTGGAAGATTGATTCATTAAATAAATTGGGGATAAATTATTTTATAGAATTACTCAAAAAATTCTTCATTGGCCTATTTATTACCAAGGCTCTTTCCTATTTTAGCATCTTTAAGGAAACTTTTGATTTTGTTTCACTGTTTCTTTTGTCTGCTATCTTTTTTAACAAATTTGAGTAGTCTTTTATGATTGACCAAGTAGACATTCTCTTGGTAAATGTTATCTTCCTACTTATTACATCTTATATTTTCTTCATCTCTCATTTCCCTCTACCCTTATAAAAACAAATTATTAGTGTTAAACAATCATACAATTTTATTTTTAGTATTCTCAAATATCAAAACATATAAATACACAAATTATTGAATTAGAGACTAAATTAAATTTTAGATCAAGTAAATAATAATAATAATTTGATTTGGATTAAAAATATCATTGTAGAAAAAATTGCTTTCAATATTTCAGATTCATTTTTTGAGATCAAAAGAAAAAAAACCTAATTTAAAAGCTATTTATAATGTAAGAACCCATTGCCTTTTAATATTTATAGACAATTATCATGAGAAAAACTAGAAAATCCTAATTAAAAATGGATTTATGACATGAGAGAGAGCCCAAGTGTTAGGTCCTTGAAAATAAAATTCTTGTTTCAGATAAATCTAAGGTTCATTCATTAATAATTCCTAAGAATATCAATTTCTTTAAGTTCAAACTGTCTTGTCTCCAACGTGAGGAGAAAGCATGAAGGTCATTCTTAGTTTTGAAAACCTTCTATTCATTCTCATTAGATTATATATTTTGTGGTCAATAAAGTTTAATTTATATAGCTAGTATAAGGAGTGAAGCTCGTGTTTACCTAATCTCCACATTTCATGGAAGATTTGGTGTCATTTTTTACGACTCATCTTCGCATTCTTTGAGCATGTATGAATAGTATGCCATGTGTTATTTGTGAAAATGGAATCTTTTTACTTTGCAAATTGGTTTTTACTTATTGGTGTTTGTTTAAGGTGGTGTTGTTTCCCATTGTCACATATTTTTATATTTTCGAAAATAAGTAAGTACATTTTTTAATAATAAAGTAACCATAATATTAAGACATTTAGCTATAACATTCTCTCATTAAAGTTGAAGTAAATATAATTCTGTTGGTCCATGTATGTTGTCTTATTCATAGGAATCATATTCTGTTGGTCCATAATATGTATTTTTATATGTTCGATAAATTTGCTAAGTTAGTGTTGTCTTTTGTGAGTCGTAAGTATTTAAAAAATTTGGGCCTATGAGTAAATGTTGAGATTAAGTTTTTTAACTATAGTATATTCCTTGAATATGCCATCCACCAATATTGAAAAGAAAAATTCCGGATATATGATAAAGGGATGACATTAGGATCATACCTTGAATAATTTTGATGGAATGGATACCTCTTAATCCTTATTGAAGAAAAATTAACATAGATTTATGATTCTACTCCAAATAAATTTAATTTAGTGAATGAAAGAAAGTAGAAAGCGAAAATGTGAAGAAATCAAATTATAATCGATTGTTTTCTGTCATCTATACGGAACACCATTATTGTGATCTGGAGGTGTGTTCGGAGTGGCTCACCTCTCACATCATATCGCCTTTCTTCCACAAATGTCACTTCTTTATCACTGTCTCCCTCTTGTCTTCCACTTGCTTTCCTGTACGAAATGCCTCCACCTCCCACATGATTCCGCGTTTCTTCCACGAAGTGTCGGACACAATTCACACCTACACTCTCTGCTCGTTCCGTGCTTCCAGCTTGTTTTCTTTGCTTTTCTTTCGAATCGTGTCGACTGCTTTTCTGTCTTCCACATGCTTTCTTGTACAAAATGCCTCCATCTCTCACATGATTCCGCGTTCCTTCCACGCAAATAAAAACCACTCAATCTTACCCGTCTGATCATTTCTGATCCTCATCCTCAAAACCGACTCCCTCTTGTCTTCCACCAGATTTCCCTACAATGATGGGCCCAGCTGTCACATGATTCCGCTTTTCTTCCACACAGTTTCGAACACAAAGCACACCGACTCTCTCCGCTCGTCTCGTAACTTCTTAATGTTTACCGCTTCCAGCCTCTCCTCATTTCTTTTCTTTCAAACGGCTCTTCCGTCTTTTACGAAGTGCTTTCACCTCTCGCACTTTTTCACGTTTCTTCCACGCAAATAACTCCCACTCAATCCAACGCGTTCGACCTCTCTTCTACAAATACTTGGCGCTTAACCTCTCCCAGCACCAAGCCTGCTTTCTTGCGTTTTGCTTTCGCCTTCACTTCCATCCAATTCTATGGCATCTACTTCTACCGCTGGTCGTAAACAAAAGTATGAGGATAACGCTTTTGATGAAATTGCACCATCTGCATCTACTTCTGCCTCAACACTCCTGCAAAAGCCGTGCTACGATGTGTTCATCAATCATCGTGGACCAGATGTCAAAGAAACGCTAGCTAGCAGTATCTATAATGTCCTCAAGGACAAACAAGTGGAAGCTTTTTTAGATTCAGAAGAGTTGGAATACGGCGATTTCCTGCCTACAACATTAGAAGCAGCAATGCGTAGTGCTTCCATTCATATTGCAATTTTTTCTAAGAACTATGCAAGATCACCTTGGTGTTTGGCAGAGCTCTCGTTTATGCTTACAACTGGGGCCAAAATTATTCCTGTATTTTACTATGTAGAGCCTAATGATGTCAGATATGTAGCTCGAGGGAAGGGAATCTATATCGATGCTTTTGTGCAGTATGAAAACAAGGGTAGATATAATTCAGAAAAGCTTCAAGAGTGGAAAACGGCCCTTCACGAGGTCTCATTTTATGATGGCCAAATCATTCGAAATAATGAGTATGTTTCGATTTCCCAACCTTAATAAATATGCATTCTCTCTTATTTATGTATTTAACTTTCGCCTAATCATCTGTTCTATTTTGTTTTTCCAATGTTCTTACTTATTCAGTGATGAAATGAGGTTGTTGGAGAAAATTGTGAATATTGTATTGAAAGCAATAAACAACGTGCCATTAGTGGTTGCAAACCATCCTGTTGGTCTCGAAGAAATAGAACAAGACTTTGAGATGAATACAGTTCAATCTAATCATGGCGATCAGGCTGTACATATTGTGGGGATTTGGGGCATGGGTGGCTCCGGCAAAACCACACTTGCCAAATATTTATACAACAAAAAATCATCATCCGTGGAGAGGTCCAGTTTTATTTTTGATGTTAGAGATGGTGCAGCCAAAGGAATGTTACATATCAAGCAGATTCAACTCCTCAAAGGCCTTGGAGTGAAAGAAGATCTAAAATTTGACAATATAGAGCAAGGTAAGGCAATTCTTACAAAGCATTTGAGATTTGTTAGGGTGCTCATTGTTCTTGATGATGTGGATCATGCGGACCAGCTGGATGCTTTGTTGCCCGTAAAAGACAGCCTTAGAGAGGGCAGTCTTATCATTGTTACAACACGGGAGAATGAAGTCCTTAGATCTAAGGGTATATCCTCTGTGTATAAAATGAGAGCGCTTGATCCGTTTTATGCAAAGCAGCTTTTTTGTTGCCATGCTTTCTCACAATCTGTTCCCTTGGATGGATTTGAGAAGCTTGTTGAAAGGTTCTTAGAGGCTTGCAACGGATTGCCACTGTCTCTCAAGGTATTTGGAGCACAGTTAAAAACAGAGTTTGACAAAGAATATTGGGAGTCTCTATTAGATAAGATCTCAAGAATATTGCCTGAAGATATTAAAATGAAACTCAAATTAAGTTATGACGCTCTTGATTATGAAGATAAAGAGATGTTTCTTGATACTGCTTGTTTCTTTATTGGAGAAAAGAAGAGTTTGGCAATTGAAGTATGGAATGGATCAGGATGGAGTGGTCTATACAGCTGGCAAAAACTCTTCAATAAATGTTTGGTTGAGCTTGACAAAGGCAATTTCATAAGAATGCATGATCACTTAAGAGATTTAGGAAGATAAATTGCAATTCAGCATTCTCCTTGTCGACTTTGGTTACCCCAGCAGATTATTAATGCTGGAAAACAGAGAGAGGTGAGGTTTAACACTTTCTTTTAATTTGTAAATAGACAATGGAATGGAAAACATCCTTCTATATCCGTATTTTTTTTTATGGGTTAAACAGCTGTTTATAAAGAGAATATCCATAGTCCAATTTTTGACGGAATGAAAACGGCTTAGCAACTAACTATTTGCTGCGTTTAAGTCTTCGAACAGCCGACAAATTTATTTTTATTTTTATAAGGTTTTGTTGTTTTGGTTATTGCAGAAAAAAACTGACATTCGAGGAATAATGGCTGTCCCAAGCAGTATGATAACTTGGCAGAACTCAGAGGTAAGCAAATAATGGCTGTACCAAGAAGTATGATAACTTGGTATCATTAGATTGAGGTATTTGGTTGTCTGTGTGCTTTGTTTCTCAAGGTTTTTAATAATTTTAATTGTTGTATAAGGCTCTGGCTTTATGCCTTTTTTCTTATTATTTAATGCATTTCCTGTTCAGCACCAAATGTCCTCTCCAAGCTTCTTTCCGTTCAGTTTGTACAGTCTGGATGATAAACTATCCATGGCTAATAGTATTGGAGGAGATTGGTCGCTCGCAACCTCTATACCTGGACCAAAGATTTTTGTGATTAGAGGAGATTATTTTAATAAAGTAATATGTGAAGTATCAAGAGAGTTGGTCTGGCTTCGCTGGCTTGAAATTGGACAGAGAAATCTTCCCTCTCGGCTTTCATTGACAAACTTGAGGGTTTTAGAACTCTATGAAGCACACTTTCCTGGTTTAACGGAACATCACTTAGAAGAGTTGTGGGAGGCTGAAAGCGATGTAAGTATCATCTCTTTCAACACTATTAAATCTATAGTTCAATTTTTCTAATAATTGCTGAATGATTTACGTTTGCAGGCTCCTGTGCAGCTGAGAGAGTTAGTCATTTCAGAATGCTACAAACTCCATAAATTTCCAAACTCAATAGGACGTCTCAATGTGTTGAAAAAGATAGTAATCATACAGTGCTCCAGTTTAACGAGCCTGCCAGAAGAATTTGGCCGTCTTCAATCACTGGAGTACTTGCAATTATATGCATGTGAACAGCTATCATTTCTACCCACCAGTTTTGGCAACTTGAGAAATTTACGGTTTCTAGATTTGGGCTGGTGCACCAGATTGAGGATGTTGCCAGTTTCTTTTAAGAAGCTGACGCTCCTGCAATATCTCGTTTTACAATTTTGTAATCAGCTCATAATTAGGCCAGAGGATTTTCAAAACATCACAAAGCTAGAGTATTTAAATCTCAGTTATTGCGAGCAATTGGAAGAGTTGCCTCCTCAAACTACAAATCAGGCGTTCTTGAGAGAGCTCTATTTAAGAGGGTGGACTTCAGATTTGGTAAATGGGTTAAGGGAGCTGCCAATTAACATCGGTCAATTAAGCAGGCTAGAAAAGATGAGCATAGGAACTGAGTTTTTGACAAGCTTGCCAAACTCTCTTGGAGATTTGTCCTCTTTGAAGAATCTTTCAATTTTTTCTTGTCCCAGCCTGGAATCATTGCCGACCTCTCTTGGAGATCTGTCCTCCTTGACGAATCTTAAAATTTGTTATTGTTCCAATGTGAAATGTTTCGGCTCCCTTTGGAGCGTCTTAATCTCTTAGAGCATTTAACTATATGTGCGTGCCCAATCAAAGTAGATTTTGGGGCTGCACCATTACCTTTTGTATCCAGTAAGCTTAAGGATGTAATTCTATCAGGCACAGAAGTGTGCAGGATTTCAATGTCTGCAGACCGTTATCCCCGCCTTGAGAGTCTAGATCTTCAACGGAATAATCAGTTAACGGAGATCGAAGCACTGCCAACGACAGTCAAGTCAATAAAATTGGCACACTGTAAAATGCTGAAGAACATAAGGGTTCCTTGTGATCTGGTAAACCTTGAAAGCCTGAAAATAGAGTCGTGTCCAGTGTTGGAAGAGCTTCCTAGCTTTGCACGTTCAACTTCTCTCAGAGAATTTGAACTAATATGGGGTTGCTACCGAATTCAGAAAATTGAAGGTCTAGAATATTGCACAAGATTGGAAAGCTTGAGAGTAGAGACCTGCTGGGAGGTGCCCGGTATACAAAGTTTGGAGCGCATGGAGAAATTGAGGAAGGTGGAACTCAGCGCAAACAAGGGATCAGCTATTGAATGTTGCATTCAAACGATACAGGTAATAATAGTTTCTAGCAACAAAAAATTTTAATTATTTTCATCTGATTGCGCATTGACTGAATGTTGTGCAAGAAATTTGCAGAAATGGCCAGATAAAATAGCAATATGTACGCGCGCAGCCCCTGATGCGTCCTCAGTTGTAGACTCCTTGCTCTCTCCGAATCTGGTCGTTGACTCCTTCTCTAACCGCAAAATTCGATCCAGGCCAAAGTTAAACATGCATTCCTCCAACGGCGATGAACTCGTAATGCTCTGTTTTGTTATAAATTGTGTTACTCCACAAATGAGACCAATGTTAGATTTCTTTCACTTGGAATTCTTTCACTTCAGAGATTATAATGGTACTCAATTACCAGTACCAATGGTTGAAAAGGGTAGAAGGGTTGAAAAGGGTCGATGGGTATGGGTATGGTTAGGTTTCTTTCAAATACCCCATGAAGAAGAGGTCATAATATATGAAGAAGAGAGCGAAGAGGACAAGGAGAAGATAGAGAATCAAGTGGAGAGAGGTTTGGTTGTGAGAGGGGATGAGCAAACAGTAGTGGAGGCATTTCGCAACCTGTTGTCAATTAAATAGTAATATGGAAAAGATATAATATTTGATTGTATACCAAAAATTATGATAGTGTTTGTAAATTTGAAGTTTAATATTTTTAAAAGTATAGTACTATTACTTGTGACTTTAGAATTATTAGTGTTGTTCATTATTACTTGAAATTGAATTAAATATGTTATTTAAATTCAAAAAGCAACAAATCAAGTGATTTCACATTGATACATTAATAAAATATGACTTAAAAATACAATTATTATAATGTAATGCACAATAATTGATCTAGCTTTTTTTGAGGTCTTTTTACACACCTTAAAAAAAAAGTATGCTAATATGACATTATATTTGTTGATGTGAACCTAGAACATTAGTTTTAAGTAGGGAACTTACCAAGTGTAATATAAATTTAAGCTACTCTAAACTTATACTACATTAATTAAGTTGGTAATAAAAAATAAGAAATGCTAAAAATAAATCAATAATATAGAGAAATTAACTACAAAATAGTGAAGAGGATCCAATATGGAAGTTGGATAGTAGGTCTAGAAACTCACTGGCTTAGATTATATCACAATTGTGTTTTCCAATATGGGCATTGTAATTTGGATTGTGTGCCATTGTTTGAAAAAGTTGAAATAAAGTGAAAGTAAAAGTAACATATTTTTTTAATTCCTAACAAGATGTTAGTACATGTTCACAATAATGTCCAAGAAGAAATGGGCTAATGTTTATAAAATTAGGTCAACGAAAATTAGGTTTTCAAGCATTACAAGTTCCCTCATAAGTGCTAATTTTTGTTTGTTTATATCTACTAGAAAAGTAGGTCAATGTAATATTTTTTAGGGTTATTAGGTTTGATTTTATTTTCAAGCATGAGTGATGTCATATTGCGAGGAAAATTGTAATGCTCGAAAACCTAACTTCTATTTCTATATGCATGTAACTAATTTGTCAAATTATATTTTTCTAATATTTAATAGAATCTTGGGGTAACTAAACATTAAATTCTTAGTCTATAAAAATTACATAAGAAATGCCCATCAAAATTAAAATTTGATGCAATATGTGACAAATAAAACATAATTTGATGTACTTTGTGACAAACTCACAAGGTACAAAGTGACCAATTTTCTCTTAATTTCTTCTTTTTCTCCAACCAAATGGTATTTTTATTTTTTGTGTCATCCATATTTACATACATTAAGAAATAGTTCACATGACACTAAAGGTTACTATGATTGAATTTTCATGAACAAATCTTGTTGTAATCATGCTAAAATATCAATTCAAATTTCGCATGCTATTAATACATAATAAAAATTCATAGTATTCATAAGATAATAGAGGTAGAGAGTACAAATATTCCTTAGTTACAATATTTAAAAAATTATATAAAAAATAAATTTTAGGTGTGGAAGATTGATTCATTAAATAAATTGGGGATAAATTATTTTATAGAATTACTCAAAAAATCTTTCATTGGCCTATTTATTACCAAGGCTCTTTCCTATTTTAGCATCTTTAAGGAAACTTTTGATTTTGTTTCACTGTTTCTTTTGTCTGCTATCTTTTTTAACAAATTTGAGTAGTCTTTTATGATTGACCAAGTAGGCATTCTCTTGGTAAATGTTATCTTCCTAATTATTACATCTTATATTTTCTTCATCTCTCATTGCCCTCTACCCTTATAAAAACAAATTATCAGTTTTAAACAATCTTACAATTTTATTTTTAGTATTCTCAAATATCAAAACATATAAATACGCAAATTATTGAATTAGAGACTAAATTAAATTTTAGATCAAGTAAATAATAATAATAATTTAATTTAGATTAAAAATATCATTGTAAAAAAATTGCTTTCAATATTTCAGATTCATTTTTTTGAGATCAAAAGAAAAAAAACTAATTTAAAAACTATATATAATGTAAGAACCCATCGCCTTTTAATATTTATAGACAATTATCATGAGAAAAACTAGAAAATCCCAATTAAAAATGGATTTATGACATGAGAGAGCCCAAGTGTTAGCTCCTTGAAAATAAAATTCTTGTTTCAAATAAATCTAAGGTTCATTCTTTAATAATTCCTAAGAATATCAATTTCTTTAAGCTCAAACTGTCTTGTCTCCAACGTGAGGAGAAAGCTTGAAGGTCATTCTTAGTTTTGAAAACCTTCTATTCCTTCTCATTAGATTATATATTTTGTTGGTCAATAAAGTTTAACTTATAGCTAGTATAAGCAGTGAAGCTCGTGTTTACCTAATCTCCACACTTCATGTAAGATTTGGTGTCATTTTTTACGACTCATCTTGACATTCTTTGACCTTCTTTGACCATTTATGAATAGTAGGCCATGTGTCATTTGTGAAAATGGAATCTTTTTACTTTGCAAATTGGTTTTTACTTATAGGTGTTTGTTTAAGGTGGTGTTGTTTCCCATTGTCACATATTTTTATATTTTCGAAAATAAGTAAATACATTTTTTTATAATAAAGTAACCATAATTTTAAGACATTTAGCTATAACGTTCTCTCATTAAAGTTGAAGTAAATGTAATTTTGTTGGTCCATGTATGTTGTCTTATTCATAGGAATCATAATCTGTGATTTAAAATATTTTTAGTGGTTTCATAGAATTGGATGCCCTTTTTTGGTCTTGGAAAGGTGGTTTTGAGAGAAATTTATAATATATATTTGTGAGAAATATACAATATATTATATTGTTTTTCATAATTTCTTTCAAACTCATTTTTTTATCTTTTCAATTATCTAGCAACTTTCTTAAGCTTAATGTCCTACCACTTTAAAAAATTTGTGTATAGTAATTACTTATTATTACTATTTTTTTAAGAATGATCATTTTTTGAATAAAAAAGAAAAAAGTTACAAAATTTGAACTAAGATATATTTTGACTATGGTTTATGAGATTTATTTTAATTATAATTTGTGAGATATTTAAGTAGTTAAATACTTGACTTACATGGAGGTTCTCACATATTATTAGGGTGTAGTTTGGAGCGAGTTAATATATGAACTTTACCATTATGTATTTATATAATGATAAATTCCATATATTAACTCACTCCAAACTACACCCTAATAAGATGTAAGATACACACACATTTTAAAGAATTATTTTAATATGTGTGTGTGTTGAAGTTGTTAACTTTCATATAATACTTTAGTGCATATGTAAAGGATAACTGAATCTATCTCTTTCAACCTTCTCTACCTTTTATTTATAATTTATCTTCCTTAGATATCGTGACAATAGACCAAAACCTTTTTAACATTGATTTGGTTTGTATTAACTTGAAATACTTAAATTCTTGTGATATAATCCATAAAAAAAGGTAAAAAAGTTAGCTTATTTATTTTAGACAAAATAAAGAATAACACAATAATTATGATAGGCTTATCAACTACAATAAATAAGTTTGTATGACTAACTAATTTGGTACAAATTTAATAATCTCTATACAAATAAAGCTAAATTAATTATCCCATTCAATTCATTCTCAACCAAGGATAGAAATTTGTTAGTTTGATATATATGAATTGTAAAATTTCTTTTATAAATATAATAGGTTATCTCAAACCTTTTATTCGTGCTCATAAATTTGTACTTCTTACTAATAATATTATGTGAAGTTCATCTTATCCCCTTTGGGCATCTACTACACTAAAATTAATAAAAATATACTATTTGTCTAAGTTTCCTTTCTATATAGTAAAACAATATACTTAATTAAAACGATTCACACAAAAGATAATTTTTTTCAGCAATTCTAAATGAAATAATATATCAAACACAAAATTTGTGAAGTGAATCCAAGTGCTCTTCTACATTTACAAAAGCCCTAATGCTTGATGAACTTTTAAAAAATTAAGAATAAAATTAAAAAATGATGATATATACAAAAATATATAAACTTACAACCTATTCTTAGAACCAAATTATATACATATATAGATTTAGATTAATATGCATTCACAAGTAAAAAATTAATTTATTCGTAGTCTATCTTCTTTCTGACATTAAAATTTAACATCTTACAAATAGATATAAGTGAGAAAGAACCTTTCAATCATGATCTTTTATAAAGTATTCTTTATTAATATCACTCTTTGGAATAACATCGTTAGTATTAATGGCTAAAGCTATATCCCAAACTTAGATAGGTAATCCATACTCAAGATCAAGTAGACATAATTGAACAAAATTTTCTAGCTTGTAATATAAAAAATCTCTATCTTATTATACCTTGCATTATGACTTGACCTCCATTAAAAAATTGTACTAGGTTTGGTGCCAATTTTAAAATTCTTGTAAAAAAGTGTTTAGTTTAATTACTTCCTTTATAAAAAAATCTTGAATTTAAGTGAAAATCTATAATCTCCTTTCAAGCGTAATATATAAAATAAATAAAAGACAACTCAACATAATGAACTTTTATTATGAAATCAACATAAGTAAAAGAAATTAAGATTTTCATCAAAAGTAGGTTCCATTGGTGGTACAGTATACATTTTACACTTAACAATTGCTAATGGTTGCTAGTAAAATATTTAAGATTTATAAAATCACTAGTGTGGTGTTGGGAAATAACATGACATCTTAGAAAGAAACATCCAAGAACACACACTACTATGCCATAAAGCGGAACCAGACACAGTTCATTTCCCACATTAGTCCTTTTGAGAGAAACTCATGTAAAAACAACTAGCTTCAACAACACCATTAACAGATTTAGGAAACATAATCAACAACCATGAAAGATGAAACAAAAGACATGAACACACAGATATACATGGGGAAAACTCTTTCAGGTAAAAAACCTCACACTCCAAAAGCCTAGATCACCATTGTATTATTCAACAACAAAATACAGTTACAATACAATATCATGCTCTTGGTCTTTACAGAGTTTACATCTTGTTCCATTCTAGAGAATATCTGGTAGCATAACCATCAAGACCACCTCTCTCAATGAGAGACATCTATTTTGTCTACGTAGCCACATGACTCGACCACTGACCTCTCAGCCTCTTTGTCGCACAGTTGCTCAGGCTTCACCTTCTATGAGATCCATCTCTCTCTTGGCTCCCCAACCTCTTGACCTACATCCAGCCTCTTGGCTTGCACCCAACACCATGGTAACCGCCCAACCTCGCAGCTAGTTTGACAACACCCAACCTGCACTCAGCCGCTTGGCTTGCATTCGGCCTCTCGACATACAACCAAAATCTCAGCCTATTTGGTGCCTAGCCTCTTGACCTCTTTGCTTTTTCAATGCCTAGCCTCTCGACCTCTCTGCTTGCATCTGACCTCTCACCCTGCATCTAACATCTCAGCCTCTTCGGCACCCAGTCTCTCGGCCTCTCTTCCTATTTGACACCTAGCCTCTCGGTCTCTTTGCTTGCATTTAGCCTCTTAGCCTGCATCCAACATCTTGGCATGTTCGACGCCCAACCTGCATCTAGCCTCTCAGCCTATCTATGCCTGGCCTACATCCAACCTCTCGGCCTGCACCCAACACCATGGTTTGTTTGACACCCAACCTCTCAGCCTGCACATAGCCTCTTGGCATGTATCCAGCCTCACGACATGCACCTAGGTTCTCGGTCAGTCTGTTCCCTCAGTTATTGCTACTTTTCCCCAAGAGATTGTCTTTCTCTATCTCTTTGACTGTTCAACTACTGCGACCCTTTAGGGTTTCACCTCGAGCCACGTCATCATCCAACATTCAAACTTGGCCATCAGATAAGCAGTCAAACAAATCTCCATCGTCAAACTTAGGGTTAACCACCTACACCATGGTACCCAGTCAAAGAGACATTCATTATCATCTCACTGATACTTACCAAGCATGTAGTGCCCCTCTGTTTTGGTCATCATTGACATTCAAGTAAGTTTGTTGTTGGGTGGGTCTTCAGACCCATGTGGTCAGGTGGAATGTGCTAAGCACCCCATTGGGTCCCCAGTCGAGGATTGAGATGTGCAGATTTGTGCTACTTGTGGTGACTCCAAAATTGTATTTGACTTGGAGCCAGTTATGATACTTTGTATTCATCTACTTAGATGTATCATTCTATCTTGTTATATGGTCCCTGTCCATGTTGGGAACACTTTTGTATCATTGTAATTCTTGAACATTGTAAAGGAATGAAATGTATGTAATGTATTATTTGATCTTTGGTGAACCATGTGTAGATATTGATCCATGGCAGCTATTATGTGATGTGTTGTATATGTGGAAATATGCTCCATTGAGTTCTTATGTTGATAGTGAGTTTGTCATTATTGGAATTATGTTAATCTTTTATATGTTTTGGGTACTTAAGTGGATGGTTTCTTATTGACAAATTTTAATGTATGTGTTACTATTGTAATCATACACTTTGTCATGGTTTATATTTTGGCTTTCATTCTTTAACGTCATTGTATGGGTTTAGTTATTGTAATGTCTCCTTGTGTACCCCAAAGGACATAAGTGATGGTGGATTTGTTTAAATGAATTTTATATCATAACTTAATGTGCATTTCATAAATGTTGACTTTTAAAAAAATAAATAAAAAATTGTGTAGTAATTGTTGCATTAGTTGTCCTTTGGGGTTCGCATGACAGGGTGTCACAACATGGTATTAGAGCATAAGTTCATGCATTAGGCACTATGTGTGATCACTATGTAACCTTGTTTTTAGACCCTTGAGTCTAGAGTTTACTTTTCTGTTGTCTTCACGATGTAACCTGAGTTTTCCCATCAGTTGGTGTCGGGTCGATGATGTAGAAAATTGATGGAAAGGATAGGACCTTCGGTGTAGTGCGCAATGCACCGATATCCTTCTTGTCGGGGATGCACTATGGACCCTTGTGTTGTTTTGTGATGTGGCTTCCCGTGATGAGAGTTATGTGTGTGAATGTGTCGAGTGTGCATGGAATTTGCAATTTTGTGTTTTTGGAGTGATGAATTATGTTTTCTTGAAGCTGTGAAGGTGTAAAATTTTAACCTTTTTGTTGAAATTGTTGTAATATTTGGTGTTGAATAATGAATAAAGTGGAGTGGTTTGTGTGAAAATGATGAAGTTTAATGAAAAAACGTACATTTGTGTGGATAATTATGCTACATGATTTTATGAAAGTGTAGCATTTTGAGGTAAAGACTTAGCTTGAATTCTTGAAACTAATGTGTTATGTTCCATGGTAGTTTGTGATTTCCAAGTAGTTGGCATTGGAAACTCAGTGATAAAGGTAATGAAATTGGGATTTATAGAGATAGATACTTATAATGTCAAGTAGTAGTTTGTTTCTAATACAACATATGAAATAAATCCATGGTTAGGATCATTATGTGAATGTTCTTCTAACGGAAAGGTAGCAAATTGTTTACAAATTATTAGAGTTGTTTTGATTATTGTGTGTGGTATAGTGAGAGGGATAGTGTAGTATCACTTGCTTGCAAGTGCCCTACTACACTACAAATTCCTCTCATGTGTGTTTGTGATATATATATTGTGCACAATGTTTGTTTGTATGCAAGATTGCAGGAACCAAGCCTCGATTCCACCTGCATTGTAAGGTACAAGGTGAGCATCATAAACACCTAATGGGTTGACGTGGAAAAATAGGTGCTAACAAGAAAGTTTCCCCATTCTTGTTTGTCACCTCGTCCCTGTGGTCCGTTGCAATTTTTCCTCCATTTTTGGTATCATTTCTTTTCTTTGAATGTTGTTTAATTTTCTTGCTCAATTACTATCGTATGATTGTTGATATTGTTGTATTACTATGTTTATGGTTGAGATCGACTTCTAGGAGTAAGTTGATGCCTAAGGGGGGGGGAGGATGTAGTGCCCCTCCGTTTCAATCGTCATTGACATTCAAGTAAGTTTGTTGTTGGGTGGGTCTTCGGACCCACATGGTCGAGTGGAATGTGCTAAGCACCCCATTGCATCCCCAGTCGAGGATCGAGATGTGCAGATTTGTGCCACTTGTGGTGACTCCAAAATTGTATCCGACTTAGAGCTAGTTATGATACTTTGTATTCATCTGCTCAGTTGTATCATTCTATCTTGTTATATGGTTCAGGCCCATGTTGGGAACACTTTTGTATCATTGTAATTCTTGAACGTTGTAAAGGAATGAAATGGATGTAATGTATTATTTGATCTTTGGTGAACCTTGTGTGGATATTGATCCATGGCAGCTGTTATGTGATGTGTTGTATATGTGGAAATATGCTCCATTGAGTTCTTATGTTGATAGTGAGTTTGTCATTATTGGAATTATGTTAATCTTTTATATGTTGTGGATACTTAAGTGGATGGTTTCTTATTGACGAATTTTAATGTATGTGTTACTATTGTAATCATACGGGTATGTGCAGGATCATGATGGGCCAAAAAGTGGCAATGAGGAAAAAATTACGTCTTTCATCAACCCAAAAATGCAAAAATGTCGAGTTGAATTTTTGGTGGCTTGGGTGTCAATACACACCTCCAAAGCAATTACCAAACCTAGATTTACAAATCGGATATCCAATTTGAAAAAAGTATATATAAACAATTTACTTGCTGTCAAAATCATTTCACAGTCAAACAACCCATGGGCGCACAGTTAGGAGGTTCTTCACACAACAGATATCTGATTTTGCTAATATCTAATTTGAAAAGGTTAGAATTTAGATTTTTCTTTGCTTTGATTGAATTTTGAATGAGATTTGTATAATTTCAATTAGTTTTTGATGAAGTTTTTTTCAAAATAGGGTTTTGATTGAATTTTTTTAAAAAAATTGAGTTTAGAATGGATTTTGATTAAAAACGAATGTTTTTAATGGATTTTGATTAAAAATAATTTTTTTATTATGGATTTTGATTTAAAAATAGTGTTGCTTATGTATTTGTATTAAAAATTAGACAATTTTATAGATTTTTGTTAAAAAGTAGGGTTTTTTTGTAATTTTTTTTTAAACTAGGGTATTTTTATAATATTTTCATATATATTGTCTAATTTTAATTAGATTAATTATTTTTTAACTTTAATTGGGCATTATGGCTGCTGAGAATGAGAATGCACAAATTCCACCAGTTGAGAATGAAAATCCACCAGCTAAGAATCAAAATGCAGAAATGCCAAATGCTCCACCACCTCCGCAGCCATCAATTGAAGACTTAATTAGTGAAAAATTGGAGCAATTGAGGGGCATTTGTGATGTTTATAAAAAAATCCCTCGATTATCCCGTATGTCAACCACATTGACATAAATAATTACAAATGTAGAAACCCTCTCCACCCAACATAATACCTTTCATTCGTGGTGAAAAACCATGAGGGAATATTATGCATGTGGATTGTCTTATGATGATGTGAAAAATATCCAAATAACAAAAGCCCAAATATCCTATTTATTTATTAGCCCCCACACTGGTTTGCCAGTTAATGTTAACAAACCAAAACTTTCTATAAAATGGTGCATGCATAGGGGCATAGTAGATAACTTTTGGGATCGTTGGTGTATGGTTTTTGATAAACCACCCAACAATAATCTTGATGTACCTTTTTACTTTATTAAAAAATTATATGCTGAGTTTTTGTTAGGGCATCATGTCAATTACTTTGACATTAAACCCTTCCAGGGCGTTGGTGGAGGTATTCCCTAGGATAGGCTAGGGGCAGTTAGAGTAGTCAGGCACCCACATGTTCCCCTTCCTCCCCTTCCTTCACCACCTCCAGTACAACATCTAGATATTACGAAGGATGTTGCCACACAAACTATCTAGGCCATTCACTCTTTGAGTGGTCTTTTGGTTTCCCATGCTTCTTCGGTAGCTCAGCCACATTCTGGTGATGTTGGTGATGGATCCAATGTTGTTGCATCATCCTCCTCGGGTCCACATATTTGTGTGCCACATATTTGCAATATGTGCTAATAGATATGCTTGGGTCCTATTGTACAACCTGCTGAGCATCCATTAGACACTTCTGATTATGACATCCAGGATCTATGGAGATTATAGCAAATCACACACAGAGGAGTGGAGCACACCCTATAGAGTCCTCTCCTGCTAGAGAGGTGGACATTGGAATAGTTACACAAGTAACATTTAAGGTGTGAATTCATAACTTGCATTTTTTTAAAAATGAATATTAATAAGAGATAGTATCGAGTACTAATATTTATTTACAGGGTCTATTTAATAGTTAATGCCTGAGGAAGAGCTCACATGGGTGATTGATAGCACCCTTAGGGCCATTTCATTTGGCCTCGACATGCACACAGTATGTATTTTCACACTCACTAATTTACATTTTTTTATTGTATACTTGCTTGTCATTTGAATTGTCATTAATGAAATTATATATTAACTTATATGTTTATCTTATTCTCTGCTTGTAGGAAACACCTAGTGCAAGCAAGGTGCGCTGCTCTCCAGACTATGGAGGTGCAATGTTAGATAAGGGAAAGGTAATTGAACTCAAATTTGATTGAATTAAGATTTATAAGATCTTTTATTGATTATGCATACATTGACACAGATTGGTAGTTTCATATGTACTTGTCATTTTTATGTACAAGCGGTTGTGAGCTATACATAATTGTTGACAAGTGTCACAACACCTAAAGGAGTAGGTATTCGAACACCTGAAGGAGGAGGTGTTGAAACACCTCAAGGAGGAGGTGTCGAAACACCTAAAGGAGATAAAGAAAAAGATCAGCCTAAAGAGGTATGTGTTTATTTTATTTTGTGCTTGGTAAATATGTTCTTATTACTGACAATTCTATGCTAACTTGGATCAATTTTATGTTTTTTTTCACATATATAGATTGATGCTACAAAAGTTGGTTTGGTTGGTTCTTTGAAAGGGGTATATTCTAGGATTCCTAACCCTTCGAAGAGACGTATATTTCAGGTAATCAAGATTTCAATTATAATTTAATGTATATTGATTTTTATGTTAATTATTCAATTTAAATTATATAGTATAACTAATCTCAATTGTGGTTTGAATTTTTCTTGTGTAGCTACCTTCAGAGCCAATGAGTGCTTCAAAGAGGCTCCATTTTGATGATTCACTAGTTGTTTAGGATGAGATAGACAATTTTGGCATGTAAATTTTGAATAGATAGTTAGATGGCATATGCCACATATTGTAAAACTTTGTTTGAGTTGGCGTTGATACCATTTTTGTATATGGAAATACACTTGATTATTGGATAATTTGATATATAGAAGTTGACAATCAAAATTTAATTTCCTCCTCATGTGCATGATTAAACTCTTTGAAAATTTAATCAAGTGAGCAATGGTTAAATATCAATGTACAATAGCATAAAAAGAATGGTTAAATATTATGTAGTTTATATTCATATTGCTGATTACATTGCATTGCACATCTTTCAAACTCAAAGCATTACTTCACATTGCATTTAAGTAACAACTAGATGTTGATAGATGAAAAAATTTCAATAACAATATAGTTTTTACAAAGTCAACCTAAGTAGTTATGCAATTACTTCACATTACATAACTAATAACTAGGGGTAGCTATCAATTGCATTAGCTTGTCATGGAATTCTATGAGACCACATTTCTTTGACGAAACTTGGCACAAAACTCACAAAACATGGAAAGAAAGCACTCAAACAAACTTTAAAGGGGTCTTAGGCTTGCTACCCCCTCATTCCACACTCTATGTAGCCATTTACTTGTAGTGTAGGGGCCGAAAAATGGAGAAAACATGTAAAAATAATATATATGTGTAGCCTAGAAGCATGGATTACGATTAGAATATCACATAACATCATATAAACAAAAAAACCACTATAAACTTGAATATCATTTAAAACATGCATGATAAATATTCATCGTTGAAACTTGAATTGTGGTAGCATGATATACAAAGTCGATTGATGCCAGGGTTCAATTTGTATGATATTGAAAAAAGAAGCCAACTGAGTAGATTTATCAACATTCTTCATAAATCATAAGAATTCTTTTAGTACACTAGCCATTTTGATGTCTTCTTGCAGTCTCAAATGTTATTTTGTATCATTGTTGCATTGGTCTTGAGAGTGATTGCACATTTGAAGTGTATAAACACATACCTTTTTGTAATATCAAGCATACTTTTTGAATCTTCCATGCATTGCTAATCTAAAAGCAAAGGTCTTTTTCCTAATTTGTATGTAGCCATGCTTTTGACATTGTCAAAAAGAGAAAAACTTCCCTAATGATGCAAAGGCATGGCCAAGCAGTTCTAACTATCCACAAGAGAGAAGAGAGATGTTGGAGAGTACATCAAATCAATGAGAACTGAAGTGTAATGTGTTTTAGTTTGTAGTACTCCTCTATTTCTCTGTAGATGTGTGATAAATTCTTATTTCAATGATACTAAACAATTTTTGAAAAAAGAAAGTTGTGTCACGGTCCACATTCAATCCAACAAGAAAAAATGAAAGCTCAGCCTCTTGGAATGAAAATTCTTGTTTACAAAACAAATGAATAAGAATGAGGTAGTTAAGGTTTTTGAATTTATTTAGAGGTCACTTTTAGGGTGCAAGGCTTAAAACTTCATTTTAAATGCACTCAAACAAACTTTAAAAGGGTCTCAAACCTGCTGCCCCCTCATTCCACATGCTATGCAACAATTTACTTGCGTTGTAGGGGTCAAAAAATGGAGAAAACATGTAAAAATAATATATATATATGTGTGTGTGTGTGTGTGTGCAGCCTAGAAGCATGAATTACGATTAGAATATCACATAACATCATATAAAAAAAAAACCACCATAAACTTGAATGTCATTTAAAACATGCATGATAAATATTCATCATTGAAACTTGAATTGTGGTAGCTTGATAGACAGAGTCTATTGATGCCAGGGTTCAATTTGTATGGTATTGAAAAAAGAAGACAACTGAGTAGAGTTATTAGCATTCTTCAAAAATCATAAGAATTTTTTTAGTACACTAGCCATTTTGATGTCTTCTTGTAGTCTCAAACGTTATTTTGTATCATTGTTACATTGGTCTTGAGAGTGGAAGCTTAATATAGGTCCACAATACAAAACCTGGTTTACCTGTGTAGTGTAACAATGGCATATGAAATTTTTTCTTTGAAAGAAAAAATAAAAGCTCAACCTCTTGGAATGAAAATGTTTGTTTTCAAAACAAATGAATAAGAATGAAGTAGTTAAGGTGTTTGAAGTGGTTTAGAGGTCGCTTTTAGGGTAGTTAAGGTGTTTGAAGTGATCTAGAGGTCGCTTTTAGAGAAAAGAGATGTTGGAGAGTACATCAAGTTAGTGAGAACCAAAGTGTAATGTGTTTTAGTTTGTAGTACTCCTCTATTTCTCTGCAGATGTGTGATAAATTCTTAGTTCAATGATGTTGAACATTTTTTGAAAAAAGAAAGTTGTCTCACGGTTTGCTTTCAATCCAACAAGCAAAAATGAAATCCCAACCTCTTGGAAGGAAAATGCTTGTTTGCAAAACAAATGAATAAGAATGAGGTAGTTAAAGTGTTTGAAGTTATTTAGAGGTCACTTTTAGGGTGGAAGGCTTAAAAATCCATTTTAAATGCACAAAAAGGAATGAAATTACTTCAAACCAAGTTTGTGAAGAAGTTAACTCTGTTGCCCACTAGTTTCCCTTAAGAGTCTAAAGTCATAAAAGGAAGCAATCTTTGAAGGGCTATTTCTCGGATATTGTGATGCTTGCAGACTCCCTATTTGAGGCTATGGGATCATGTTTGGACCATTTACAAAAACCTCTCTCGATTTTTGCTATCTTAGAGGCATTTTCCTGTGGTGATGACTTTTTAGTGGAGGGAAAAGTTGCCAGATGCAAGCAATGTAAAGTTGCAAAGTGGTGCAAATTTCATTCCGCAACTTGTATGACCAAATAGACTATTCCAACATGTCCGAATGGGTATGTTTACACTAGGGATGGTCCTCTTTTGCACCCAAATATGCCAAATCACTCCGAGCTACATTGGATCGACGATTTCCCTTAAGAGTCCAAAGTGCTAAAAGGTAGCAATCTTTGAAGGGATATTTCTTGGAGACTGTAAGGCTTACAAACTCTTCATCTGAGGCTATGGTATCATGTTTGGACCATCTACAAAAGCCTCTCTCAGTTTTTTCTATCTCGGAGGTGTTTTCCTGTGGTGATGACTTTTCAGTGGAGGGAAAAGTTGGCAGATGCAAGCAGTGTAAAGTTGCAAAGTGGTGAAACTTTCATTTCGCGACTTATACGACCAAACATATTGTTCCAACACGTCCATACGGGTACGTTTATGCTAGGGATGGTCCTCTTTTGCACCCAAATACACCGAATCACTCTGAGCTACATTGGACCAACGATTTCCCTTAAGAGTCCAAAGTGCTAAAAGGAAGCAATCTTTGAAGGGCTATTTCTCAGAGATTGTGAGGCTTACATACTCTTTGTCCAAGGCTATGGGATCATGTTGGGACCATCTACAAAAACCTCACTCAGTTTTTGCTATCACGGAGGCGTTTTCCTGTGGTGATGACTTTTCAATGGAGAGAAAAGTTGCTAGATGCTAGTGTAAAGTTGCAAAGTGGTGCAACTTTCATTCTGCAACTCATACAACCAAACAGACTATTCCAACATGTCTGGATGGGTACGTTTACACTAGGGATGGTCCTCTTTTGCAACCAAATACGTCGAATCACTCTAAGCTACATTGGACCAACGATTTCCGTTAAGAGTTCAAAGTGCTAAAAGACAACAATCTTTGAAGGGCTATTTATCGGAGACTGTGAGGCTTATAGAATCTTTGTCTGAGGCTATGGGATCATGTTGGGACCATATACAATACCCTCTCTCAGTTTTTTCTATCTTGGAGGCATTTCCTGTGGTGATGACTTTTTAGTGGAGGGAAAAGTTGCCAGATGCAAGCAGTGTAAAGTTGCAAAGTGGTACAAGTTTCATTCCACAACTCGTACGACCAAATGGACTGTTCCAACACGTCTGGATGGGTACATTTACACTAGGGATGGTCCTCTTTTGCAACCAAATATACCGAATCACTCTGAGCTACATTGGATCGAGTGAAATTAGGTGAAAAATTGATGCAGACACAAGGGCACAATCATAAACTCTTTGCAACCTGTCTATTTGAGGAATCTAACAAGATTATTCTGACCTCTTTGGATAGTCCAAAACTCCCTTAAAACTTGACAAGAAACTAAATACACATTTCCCTCTTTAACCCCCTTAAACCCTTGTAATAGTGAGAAACTAGTTTTTGTCGAATTACTTCACAATTTTCCCAAACATCGGACCAACACATGACTGATTCAAACACCCATATCCAAGTTACACAACATATATGAGAAATGACATAGACTCCTTTGGACCAATGTTGACTTCCTATACATTCACCCTTGAAAAGGCTACTCAATTAGCCCAAAAATGCAAAGCAACATACCTTCAAACACCACAAAGAATCCTAGAACCTTGGGGCAGAAAATAAATTTCCAAGAAAATAAATATTTTGCAATTGGATTCCATTTGTATGGACCTATAACCATCAAATCAAAAAACCCTTTTTTTTAGTGTAATTATTGAGTGTTTATTGGATATAGCACTTCCACAACCTTTCAAACTCTACCACCACCTTAGACACCTTTATTTAGGCTCCAATATTCTTATAAAACAAAGAAACTTCTAGTATCTTAGAGATTTTTGCAAACCCTAGGGTAAAAACTCTATTTTCAAGTGAAAAAAACCACCATTTTTAGACCTTTAACTCTTCATTTTATTTCAAAACCCAGTTCTCCATGCCTTCCACTCTTGAAATATCATTTCCTAATCCCTACCAACTCATCCCACTAATTCAAATTGGCACATAGTAGGTGGGATGAGATTCAAGCCATTAAAATTGCAAAACTCTTATTCCCCTGTTCAGGAACCCGTCTAAAGAAAGTTTGAGTTTTGAGACACAAAATGAATAAAGAATCCCTCTATTAAGAATTCAGAATAAATTCAAGACATGTAATAACATTTCTAGATAAATTTTTGATACAAAATTCTTGAATGGCTTGTGCACAAGCAAAATACACAAGAAAAATAGTAAAATATGAACTTAGCAATTGAAACTTTATTGATTCAAAGAAAAAAACTCCTTCAACCAAACCTGCCTCAAGCCATTGAAGGCCTTAAGTACATTACTATTCCTTGGAATCCAACTCCCAATGACTTTAACCACCAATATTAACTGACTTTTGAAACCTTAATGATCGTTGAAGGCCAAAATACAAACATTTTTCACATTAATATGACTCATAATGAAATGTTGCACTTTTCCACTTCTAACTTTACTAAGACCTCACTTAATGGCTTGAAATATCATCATTACATGTTCAAAACGTTGTTCTTACTTGTCCCTAAAAAATTTTACTAATTTTGCCTTCAAAGGCTACAAAGCAACAACTAGGACAAGTTGGGATCTCCATGTTTTTTTGACCCTAAACCTAAAAAATCCTCCTAATACATGACCATTAGGACTATTAGATCTCATTAAAGAAAAAAAATAAAAATATTAACACTTTAATCATTGAAATGATCCACAATGATATTGTGGTGTAGGTGCTCCTGCACCAAAAATGGTGGTTACAACATGCTAATGTCAATGAAACATGGGGGCAACAAGATTTAAAGTTGGATCAAGCTTGTGCAGGTCCTAATAGATGTGTTTGATGAATTTATAGGGTGTGGTAAGGTTGGAAACATTGATTTCCTTAAAAACCTCATGAAAGTTGCTAAAAATGAAGTTGTACCCAAGTTGGATTTGAGGAGCAAAAGCTAAAAGCCACTATAATTTATTATATATAAATGGGAGATATTACAAAACCCGGTTCAAATGAGCATACCGACAAGAAAGAACTAGGAAGAAAACCTTTGGTTGTAGCTCGATTAAGTACAAAAATAGACCCCTTTACAAAACCTATGAGTTTCCAAAATACAAACCCCTTTACATTTTTAAACATACCCTTTATACAATGCCAGACATTTAACCCATATTTCAAAAAACATCACTGGGTATAGATTATGGCCATACATAATTATGACCATTTTACATTGTTTCCAATTTGAGAATTCAAATTTTACAAAATTTTCCTATTGGAGGCATGCAGGGCACAGTCTTCGACAATAGTAGTATGTTCACATTATGGACTGACAAGCACCTATACAAACCATCAAGGTAGCTTAGAATAACCAATATATATTATTCTAAATGACACAAAATATGATGAGATGGTAATGCAAACTATAAAAGACGCTTAAAATAACCAATCTATATTGTTGTAATCTATTGCATACCTCTCTGAAAGGATCAGAGCTGGCTATTGTTGCAACAGGTCCATGATCAATTGTGCCAGGAATATCGCAAAAGTGGGAAAATGAGAAATCTATATTGACACAATAGAAAAGATGCTTAGACTATCATATCTATATTAATCTAAACAACATGAATGATGATGAGTTGGTGATGCAAACTATAAAAGACACTTAGAATAACCAATCTATATTGTTCTAATCTATCGCATACCTCTTCGAAAGGATCAAAGCTAGCTATTGTTGCAGCAGGGCCATGATCAATCTTGCCAAAAATATCGCAAAAGTGCATACAAAATATCACTATTAAAGACACCTGCATTGCAATAGTATATAAAATATCAGTATTAAATAAAGAACACTAATGAACTTAAACATAATAAACATAAGCATTCTACCTTCCATTCTTGAAAATGCTATTCAAGTGTGTCTGAAGGGTCATCTCTTTGCTTAAGAGTATCCAATATTGCTTCATGATCAACATTAATAAGTGTCCATAGTTGTTTTGTATTTGGTCTGGCATGATGCTTCAACAACTTAACATTTGTTGCTATAACAAGGTACGAATACATGAGAATAGTTTTGTATTTCTCGTAGTCTTCAAATGTAGGTATTCCATTCTTTCTAATCATGTATGTTCACAACTAAGTTCCTGCAACCACAACTGAACTTGTAGGATACACGAAACCATCATCATCTTCCATCGGTTGTGTTAGCTTATGCTTTACCCGCACACATCGAGCCAACCAATAGTCTGATCTCTCTTCATTCCCCTGAGTTGCAACAACTGAAAAAATATGTCCTAATTGTAGTAGATCTGAAAGCAGGTTGTAATCAAATGAACTTTCCATTGTGTCATTTGTCATGGATATTGTTTGAGATAAAGGAGTTAGATACTGTGGTACCCATGTATCCACCCACTCACTTGACTCACATTGATCCCACTTGCACTGAATACAACTTTGACAAAAACAAGCCAACTCTCATGTCCAAATGGTCCCTCCTCAATGAACCAAAAGAATTTGCGCACTGTTGAATCAAGTGTCCCTCCCTGTGACAATGTTGACCTACACCAATCAACAATAGAACGCGCATCACTGAATTTTTCTCCTGAAATCTTTAATTTCTCCTTAATTAGAGCTCTCTTTACGCATACACCTGCTCCATCATGCTCCCCTTTCCCATGTCTAGCTTCAAAAAAAAACTCCAAATATGAGGTAGACCCCTCTCTACATGCATTCTACTCAACCAATAAAACATACAAGCATTCTTGAATTGACCTGTGCAATTATATGACCAAATTAGATGTCGGCCTAGTGCTATATCATGCTCCTGCAAGAACTCAAAAAAATTCTCAAAACGATGCTGGACATACATAGATGAGTGAGAAATATCATCACTCATATAAAAATGAAACTCTCTAATTATCTTTTGCTATGTACAATTAGGTGCATGTCTAAACGTTATGTGGACAAAAATAGCAATCTGAATGGAATTGTAATACTGAGATTGTACCTCATTTTGTGGTTGCAATGTGTATTTTTCTGCAAAATCAACCACTGATATAATAGTGTCGATTGGAAAAGAGTCCTTACACATCCTAAATTGTTGATCCAACCACTGAGACCTATGACTATTCCTTGCATACTTGTAGAAAATATTGTCCTTAAAATCTGAAATAAAATCAGCAACACTGCATATGTGTTTAACCAACTCACATCCAAAACCTTCACCTCCACTTTGCAAAGTATATTTGACTATCTCATATCTCTTTTTCTCAACAAGCTTCTTTCCAAATTAATGTTTGAACTCTCATGAAAACATTGAATTTTTTTTGACAAGCTACCACATTGTGAGCACCTTGCATTTAAACAATCATTTCTATAGAAAAAGCAACCATCATCTCTAGAACATAAAAACAGATCTAGCAAGTCCCTTGATGATTTCAAAATATGCATTGCACCTCACTCCTGCAGCATTTCACTAGTATGCAAAGTAGAACGGATATAGCATAATAGATCATGGTACATTGAAAACTCCACATGGTATTTGTAACAACACATATTACAAATCTTAAGAGGCACACAATAAAATGGCTTCAAACCCTCAAAATTCCTTTGCGAGATTTCCATATTTTTATGTGTTTCAATAATTTTTTTGAACAATATTGTTTGGCTTGATTCCAAAAAATGTTTAGGATGTGGTGTACGGTCTCGATTTCCAATTCTTAAGTTTAAAACATCCTTTGCATTGGGTGATACTCTAGAGTTATCATGCCAAAATTGTTGAATTACTTGCTTTACATTATTGGTTAGCTTCTTATCAACAAGTGGAAGCCTCCCGAAAAAATCCCATGTATCATTTTGAAGAGGATCATCTATTCTTTCTCTTATTGCAAGTGCTCTATCCAAAGTTTTATGATTTATGTCAAAATCAATACAAGTTTGTCTCATAAAGCGAGCCTTTTTCAATTGATGGCTTACTAGGGCGGTTGTAATGACTCTCCAAGCAGCCCTCTTATCCTTTTCCTTGTTATTTTTTCCAATAGACTTGAGAGCATTAAAAATATTTTTGACAATAATAGAATTTTTTTTTGGTCTTCTTGTTCACACGAGTCTTCAATTTGGATAGCAAAGGTCCCATCTTTTGCATCTTTAGCAATTGTACAAAAAGTTGGCATTGCTTGGTCAATGTCTTATCACTAAAATATTGGTTGAAAAGTATTCTAGCCCACAACCGAATAGTTCGTGTTGACCTCTTGCCTTCAAAATTGTTTATAATGTTCTCATCAAATTCAAGTAACCATTTAGGGGTTCTTGAACGTCTTGAAATTGGAATATTTCTTTCTTCCACACAAGGTTCTTCATTTCTCATGTAATCTGGTGAAACATAATTTACACTTGCTTCAATATTATGTTCAAAATCTTCATTTCCAACATTTTCACCTTGAACATTTTTAATATCAATTTTAATAATTTCATTCCCAATTTCAATATCATGTTCAACATCTTCAAATCCAACATTTTCACCTCCAACATTTTCATTATCAATTTCAATATTTTCATTCCCAATTTCAATATCATGTTCAACATCTTCAAATCCAACATTTTCACCTTGAACATTTTCATTATCAATTTCAATAATTTCATTCCTAATTTGAATATCATGTTCAACATATTCAATTCCAACATTTTCACCTTGAATATTTTCACCGTGAACATCTTCAATTTCCTCTTCACTTGGAAGACCATAGGAGTTAGGTTCACCAATATTTAACATACCTTGTCTTCTCTTCCTATGAACTTCTCTATCTCTTTGTCTATATGCTTCAATTTGTTCTTGTGTAAGGTTTATCTTACGTTTTTGCTTTCGACAACTATTGCTCCCCATAATACCTTATAAAGATGCTAAAAAATCATTGCTTATGACAAATTTGAGTAGAAGATGCTCCAAAAAGTTGATCTTTGTCTCTTCCTATCTGAAACCGCGTGTGTGTCGCCTACAAACAAAATGTAGGGTTTGTTGGAATGCACAAAGCTTCCCACATGGGGCTTCTCTATGGCCCACAAATCCAATATCCATTATAATCTAATCTCCGATTCATTTGAAAAAAAATTAGGATGATTTGTAACGGTATGATTTTAGTTCTACAAATTGGATATCCGATTTGAATTGGATATCTGATTTGTGTACACATAGACCTAAGGGTTAATGGTAGATAGTAGAGGTTTAAGGGTTAAAGGTTTAGGGTTTAGGCATATGGTAGATGGTCTACGGTCAATGGCCCGCAAGAGATAACATACGGTCCAGGGTCCGCGGTCAATAAGCACAAAGAGACGCAGACGATGAGCGATATACGATCCGGATATTTGATCACAACATGGGCGATGACTATGACATTATTTTATCGTATTATTTATTTATTGAACGATATTTCGCAAAATATCGATGATGACATTATTATTTACGGCAATGGCGATTATTTATTATTGTCACCGATGATGACATTATGACATGCGCGATATGCGCGATTGATGTATTATTATCGACATATGCATGAACGACATTTCATATCGATGATGATGGCGATGACGATGATGATGATGATATTTTATTATTGAAACGATATTATTTATTTATTATTTACCATTATCGACATGCCATTATTTTACGCGATGACGTTATTTACGGATCGATAATGATTATGATGATCGATGATGAACGCAAGATCGATGATGGGCGATAAAGATGCATTATTATGATGATGATGATGATGACTATGATGATCCAGATAAAGTGATATTTATTACGGATGACATTTTATTTCTGTTTATCGACATGATGGCGATGCATGATTTATTTATTATTCGACATTAAACCTGCATTATTTGTCTGATCGATATTATTTACGCAGATGAAGTGACATACGACGATCGGATACGTGATATGATGCAATGATCGATTATTTATTTATTTTATTTATTACGCATTATTTATTGATGGCCATAAGATATTTTATTGATGATGATGACGATGAACGACATATTTATTATCGATGATGATGACAGCCAATTGCGATGACATCGATATGAACATACGGACATGATGACCCGTGATAAGCGGCGATATTTAAAACATTATTTATGACGGCGATGGGCGATGATGATGACATGAACGAGCCGGCGATCACGGCGACATATTCGATGATGATAAAGTGATTATTAATGATGTATTTATTGTCCACGTGATGATGGGCGACGATGATTATTCGATATTTATTATTTATTGAACCGCATTTGCCGATCGATATCGGGATGGCGATGATATCGAGATGCATCGATGCATTATTTTATTGATGGGCGATGATGCGCGATGATCGGCGCTTTGATTATTATTCGACATGATGATGACATTTTTTATTATTAAACCATTATTATTTCAAAATCGACATAACGATAGCGATGATAGCATGATCGGCATTATCGACATTTTATTATTTATTTTGATTTACGACATTATGATTATTTACGCCATGACATGACGACATTTTAACATTTACGCGACATTTTATTATTTATTTATTACGACTGCGATGACCTTATTATTGATGCAAGTGATGATACATGATCACTTATTTATGACGCGGCGACGTTATTTATTATTGATGATGACATTACGATGCCGACCGGATATTTGATGATGCGATGATGGCGATGATATTATGACATTACATTATTTACGACATATTTTACCCATGATGGGAGATGGGTGGAGAACGGGAGGGTGGAATGGAGAGTGGAGAGTGGAGGAGTGGAGGGTGGAGTGTGGAGGGTGGAGGAATGGAGGGTGGAGTGGAGGGAAGAGGAGGTGGTGGAAAGGAGGAGGGAGAGGAGGGTGGAGTGGAGGAGGGTGGAGTGGATGGAGGGTGGATAGGGAGAGTGGCCTGAGAGAGAGAGGGTAGAGGGTAGAGGGTTTTAGGGTTAAGGTTAATGGTAGAGGGGAGAGAGATATGAGTGATTGAGTGAGAGATTTGGGAGAGAGAGAGATGTAGAGAGAGAGGGAAAGAGATAATATTTAAATATTTTATATATTAGTAATATATATATTTAGATATTTATACATTAACAAATATATTGAAATATTATACATAATAATATAATATATTATATATTAAATACATAATTCGGTAAGAGATTATCATAAATTGTATATTATATATTACATTACAAACTATATTGTATATTATATATTAAATTATAAACTTTATTGCATTTTTTAAATCATATATTATAAATTGTATAAATTTTTTGCAACTCTATATAGAGCATATTGGATATCGGATTTAAATCGGATATTCGATCCAAATCGGATATCTGATTTGAATCCGATATCCAATATCTCTAACAAAAAATTAATGCCTAGGGATTAGGCTCGGGCTTGCTTTGGATTTTGGTTTAGACCTGCCAATCCTAAGAAGTCAACACAAAAAACATGTTTAACAACTTACCTTGCATATGGCTGCCGACTTTTGTTTTACCCAAAATTGATGAAACGAAAAGGATTTGTAAAGGAGCTTCTCAGCTTTCCACCAATCTAAATACTTTAGTTTGAATCTAATAAATAATTATTATTCATTTTCTATTAGAATTACAACTAAAGTCCTAATTGATAGCCTAATTGAAATTTTTTTATAACTTTCAAATGGTATCACAATTTTTGAATCCAAAACATGCGTCACATTTTGTGCTTCACATACTATAGGATTAAAAAAAAAAATGAATTTCATGAATTTTTGACCAAGTTAAGGTTGTCAAACATACGAGCTTTTATATTTTTTAAAAGTTGTAATTAAAATTCATAATTAATTATTTACTTGGAAAAAAATACAAAAATATGCATCACATCCATACATGAGTCCTCTACTTATATCTAAAATCTTATAAAAAAATTATGATTTTATTATGGTTAGGGTGGTCAGACAGACACCTACCTATTTTTTCCACAAAATTTAAGTACTACTACATTGAAATTTCAAATTTTCACCAAATAGATTTTTTTTGAAAAATAAACCTAGTAGTTTAGAAACTACATTCAATTTTCCACATAATCTATTCTTACAAATTTTTGAAATAATATAGATAACTTATTCAAATTTTTACGTCAAGTTGCATAACTCTGATTTTTCTGAATTTTCATTGCCACTTAAGGGCCTGTTTTTTCCATGATGATCCTGCACATACCCATACACTTTGTCATGGTTTAAATTTTGGCTTTCATTCTTTAATGTAATTGTATGGGTTTAGTTATCGTAATTTCCCCTCATGTACCCAAAGGGATGTAAGTGATGGTGGTTTGTTTAAATGAATTGCATATCATAACTTAATGTGCATTTCATAAATGTTGATTTTAAAAAATAAAAATGTGTGGTAATTGTTGCATTAGTTGTCCTTTGGGGTTCGCACGATGGGGAATTACATAGCACATGGGTCCACATCCCATCTATCCTCCATGTCATTGCCACCTATTGGCCTTTTATCATGATCCACCATCCTATTGGGTCTCACCACACTGAATGCCATCAAGCCATTGATGGAACAAAGAACAAGGTTCCACCGATAAAGAACTGTTCGACCGATGTTCACATTACCATTCCAAGTGGTCCCCACAACCATTGGCATCCAAGTCACTATATTTTTGAAAATCCGAACTTCAAAACCTCTTGATGGAGATTGTGAAGTTCCTAGAATCTGCGACTTACCGATAAAGGGATCACTGTGTTGCTCAAAACATGAACTTCAGAACCTCATGTCATAGGTTGTGAAGTTCCCAAGACTCATGAAACACTGACAACAAAGTAAGTAGCCTTCGCTTCACATTTACTAAGTTGGGAGGTTATGAAACTTTAGAACCGTGTGAATTTAGTTAGATAAACTTGAAAAGCAATGACTTAACTTAGGCCGATGAAGGAGGAAAAAGAAAACTACTCTAGGAAGTCAATCAAGCCAGTAAATTTGAGTCACATTTCTCAACATTCTCCCACTTGACGAAGAACTTACTTGCTCCTTCCAAAGCAAAAATAAGAATCTTAAACAATGCTTCTGCACTCCAAACAAGACACCTGCAACGACATCCAAGATGTCCACCAACTCGGGCAACTGTTCCAACCATCCACCATAGGGAAAGTAATGAGCCAAGGCGTATATGCACCAGTATCAAGAAAAAAAGCATCAAATCCTACAAACGGAAAGGGATTCAACACTACCACCACTCCATTGTGCTCACAAACTATACAAAAGAAACAGAACATCAAGCTTAAATCCCTCAACACAAACACAACCATGAAGCCATCCTCCAGAAAACAAGATAAAACATTAGCTAGAACAACAACCAAAAAAAAAATTGCTCCCATCCAACTGATCAACCCACGTGACTGAAAACAACACCCATAGCATGTGCTAATCCATCCAATCACTCATACCTCCAAGGTATCAACATTAGTGAACTCATGCCACTAGCACAACCAACCCATCAACTGCAGAAACAAGCTCCATGTGCGAACCAGTTGATGAAGACAAAAAGAAATTTAGGAACTCCCACTGCATGGGTAATGCCAAACCTAAAATATCAAGTCATATTGAGTCTACCAACAACATCACATAGAAATTGTAAACATGTAGTTACAAGGAACCATCCACAATGATATGCACATCATGTACTTGTAGAAAATCCTCTTGCATACACCTCTAAATGCCAATTGTGTCACCTTATTCTCCATGTATCCATGAGTTCCTGTAACCAATCATCTCATGCTAAACTCTAAATGCAACACTGCACCATCATGAAGTTCTCAAGCATATGACCAATGCACCCAATACACAAAGAATCGATAGACCATTGCCAAAGCTTCAAACATTTGAACCATGAACTTATCATGACACCATGATCTTACCATCCCCCTTAGGAGATCCCATGCTCCAAGTGAACCAAGCATGGTCTCAAGAGAAATGTATCATGCCAAAACTCTAATGTGTAATCAAGAGAATACCATGACATGAAACACAACAAACTCTAAACCAACACCAACTGTCAAGCACCACCAACATCTCAACCAAAGACTCCAAGAGTTCTTCATGGCTCTGAGATGCTACACATCTTCAAATAGTGTCCATGCAAATGCAAAAGAACCCTTCTGCAGTAACAGGATCTAAGAGTCCCTCCTAGTAACATTTGCAACACTAAAGAAGATCATTCACCACCACATGAGGAATCGACAGTCACTGCTAAAGCTCCCACTAAACTGTGATACCGAGCTTTCCAAGCATCATGACCAAACATCTACTAAACTAAAAATATTTCAATTCCACACAACAAAATGTCCATTTGACAATAATGCCAAGCAACACCAAGATCTCCAAACCAAGCAGACAAGTCCATCACTGTCAAAAGCTTACACCAAAGCGTGTATCAAGCTCTTCATGACATCATGATAAACATGCTACATGTCCCCATAGAAAAATATTCAAGTACTCAACACCATCCATCCTCTCATCTCAAAGCACTATACCAATGCACAAGTGACCATAGACAAGGCCAACTAACAAGTTTGCACCAACATAGAATCAGATCTTGTGGATATAGATAGTCCACTTTCGAGTTGTCCCACAACAAACATGTAGGTAAAGATAGCCCATAACATTGCACAACCCGTAGATCCATTCAATAGAAACATGCAAACCCATCATCATACTAGAAACAACAAAACTAAGATCTCAAAGAGAACAACAACGTAGACAACTTGACCCAAACATCAGACCAAGCTCATATCCAATTGATGAGGGCACAACCTGAGACATAGAAAATAACCCAAAAACAAGAGAATACTTTTATTATTCAGAAAATGGAGCTTCTTACATGCAGAGGATCTCAAATCCCCAAGTTCTACAACACATGCAAGTTATAGACAGCTACATAATAACCCTTTCGCAATATGCGAACTTGTCCCCCAAAAAGTTACCCAAAAATTAGAAACCCACCCATAAATAGAGCTCCTCATTAGTTTGGAGCCAAAACAACATTCAAATTTGAGTTTAGGTGGTTTGGCACCAAAAATTTACAACATGAAGTTCAAATTTCCAAAGAGCATTTGCAATTGTATCTTCTAGAAAGTATGCCAACTTCCCAGGGCCATAACTTTTGATCCGAGACTCCGATTCGTAAACCATTTGAACCGTTGGAAAGGTCTCAAAGTCAAGAACACGCTTGAAATCTGCTACACCAATTTCGGCAAGTTTTGGGGCTGTTCTGGGAACTCTAAGTGCCTCAAATCTAACTTAGAAGATTTTCAGGTGCAAATCTGGGAAACTAAAACTGCAATATCTTTCCACCCAAGAATAGAAAATAAAAACTGTAAATTGGAAATTTCATTATGACAAAAAGGGTATCCAAAAATGTAAAAACATCTAAAAACCGAGAAACTTGAAATTTACCTATTTTTGGGTGATGCAAGATTGCCCTTACACCATTGGATGCTCCTGCATCAGACACCCAGGGTAATTTGAGAAGTGACCCCGTCACGTCTCAGATGGTGGAGGAAAACCTAAACAGTCAGCCTCTACCTTAGGCAACTAGGATGAATCTTCAACAGGCCTTCCTTTCCATTTCACCAGATATTCTTCATACTGCCTGTTCCTGGTACTCCTTCCCACATGACTATCCAGGATTTTTTCAATCTCCTCCTTTTCTGAAGTAGGTGCTAGAATCCCACATTGTTCCATCGTTGGTACTTCCTCTGCTCCACCTTCATGATACTCTGTCAAATTTGAAATGTTGAACACAAGGGAAATGTTGAATCCATCTGGCAACTCTACCTCATATGCATTCCCTGAATCATGCCTCTTCAAAATTTTATAGGGACCAAACTTCTTCATCTTCAATTTGTTATATGTCCCCACTAGAAACCTTTCTTTCCTCAAGTGGACCATCACTTCATCACCAATCTGAAACTCCTTATACCTCCTCTTCTGATTTGCCTTAGCCTTATACTACATATTCATCTTGTTAATATGTTCTCTTACCTTCTCATGTATATCCTTGATGTGTTTTGCAAAATCTTCGGCTTCAACACTTATTTTCTTGTCTTGGTCCATCTTCCTCAATTTTGGAGTTGTTCTGGGGCTACCTCCATACACAATCTGGAATGGTGATCTACCAGTGCTTTTGTTGATAGAATTGTTGTAAGAAAATTTTGCCTAGGGTAAGATCAAGTCCCATCCCTTGGGTTTATCTCCTACCAAACATCTCAGTAGGTTACCTAGACTCCTATTAACAACCTCTATCTACCCATCTATTTGTGGATGGTGTGAAGAACTGAACTTCAACTCTATCTTTAGCTTCTTCCACAAGGTCCTCCAAAAGTACCCACAAATTTGGTGTCACGATCTGAAACAATACTCTTTGGCAGACCATGTAGCCTCACCACCTCTTTGAAGAACAAGTCAGCAATGTGGACTGCATCATGGGTCTTCTGACATGGAATGAAATGTGCCATCTTCGAAAACCTATCAACCACCACAAAGACTGAATCATTCCCTTGTTGTGTCCTTGCAAACCAAGAACAAAGTCCATACTTATATCCTCCCCGGCCTCTCTGGTACAGGTAAGGGCTGATATAAGCCTATATTTTGACTCACTCCTTTAGCCATCTGACATACCCTACAACTTTGTACAAACTTCTTCACATCCTGTGACAACTGAGGCTAATAATAATGCTCACTGATAATGGCAATGGTCTTATCCCAACCAAAATGTCACCTGCCATTCCTCCACTTGATGCTTCTCCTTTATCGAGGTTCTCCCTCATGGAACTCCTGGGATACACAATTGACTTCCCTTAAATAACATGCCATCCTGGATTATGAAATCCAACCACCTTGTCCTGTCCACTGTAACAGGTTCCTTGCAAGCTTTTCAAGCCTCTGCGAAATCAGGATCTTCTGCATACAGTGTCTTGAGTTCATTGAACCCAACCACTTCAATCTGCATCTTTGTCATCAATGTATGCCTCCTACTTAAGGCATCTGCAACCCTATTTGACTTCCCACTCCTTTGTTTCAAAACAAAGGTATAACTCTGCAAAAACTCTACCCATTTCATGTGCCTCTGATTTAATTTTCCCTGACTATTTATGCGCAAGGCGATGATCGATATAGCAGGAACGATTCCCTTCGGCAACAAATAATGTCCATTTCTTTAATGCTTGAACTATCGCATAAAATTCCTGATCATATACAGAATACTTTCTCTTGGCATCATTTAACTTTTCACTGAAATAGGCAATGGGCTTACCTTCTTGGCTCAACACTGCTCCAATGGCATAACCACTGGCATCATAATCCACCTTAAACACCTTGTTGAAATCTAGGAGGGATAGAACATGTTGCTCTGTCACCTTCTGTTTCAATAGTTCAAAACTTTTTTCCGCTCTAGTGCTCCACTTGAATTCTTTTCTATCCCCTCTCATTGTTTCAGTCAGGGGTCCAAAAATACTACTGAAGTTTCTAATGAACTTTCTATAAAAACTAGCCAAACCATAGAAAGATCTCACCTTGGTAGCAGTTCTTGGGGTAGGCCATTCCAGAATAGCCTTCACCTTCTCTAGGTCCATCTTGAGACCTTCTGCTGAGACAACAAACCCCAAGTACACTAACTCCCTCTTCACAAAACTACACTTCTTCAGATTAATCAACAGTTTCTCTTCTCTTAACTTCTCAAAGGCTCTCCAAATATGCATCGGATGCTCATCCAACATCTTACTGAAAATCAAAATATCATCTAAATACACAATAACAAAACTTCCTAGAAATTCTTTTTTAGTACCCCTCGTTCATGAGCGAATGAATGTGCTTTCGGTGCATTAGTTGTAAAGGCATGACTAACCACTTTCGTACATGCCCTCTTTTGGTCTTGGTGATCTTCCATTTCATCTCCTCTCGAATCGGTCACGGTGATATCCACTCTTTAAATCAATCTTTGTGAAATACCTTGCTTCACTCAAACAATCCATCAAGTCATCCATCCTTGGCAGGGGAAATCTATACTTGATTGTTATCTTGTTTATGGCTTAGGAATCTATACACATCCTCCACTCCCCATCCTTCTTTGGTGTTAGTACTGCAGGTACTACACATGGACTCAAACTCTCTCGTATCAAACCCTTTCTCAACAACTCTTGAACTTGTCTGTTCAACTCCTCATTTTCTGTTGGAGTCATTCTATGAGCTGCCTTATTTGGAAAACTATCTCTAGGAATCAAGTCAATCTGATGACTGATCTTCCTTATTAGTGGTAAACCCTCAGGTACATTATCAGAAATAATATCCTGAAACTCATCCAACATGCCAGAAACTTCTTCTAGAACCTTCTCACTATCCTCCTTACTCTAGGAATCAATGCATAACTTTGCGCTCATGCTTCATACCTTCTAAATTTTTTCTTCCATCTACATAACAAATTCTAGCACTATTGCATACCTTTTCTTCGGTCTCCTTCAGGAGTTTCAACTTGTGACGAACCCCATCCTTTGTCAAGGAGTAAGTGTTTGCATGGCCATCATGTATAGCTCGCCTATCGAACTACCATGGCCTCCCCAACAACATGTGACATGCATCCATAGGGATGATATCACAGAGTACCTCATCATGGCAGCTCCCGATCTTGAACTTTACTAGGCACTGCCCATTGGTAAAAATTTGTGTGGTCTTTACGCAGCGAACAATCCGATATGGATCACGAGTGCCTTTCCCTCTTCAGCTTCAACTTTGCGATATCTCGCTTTGACACCCATATTATGAGTTGCTCCCCACCCCAGATCCAATAATGAACATCCACCTTGTTTTCCTTCACACTTGCACCTTGTGCGAAATAGATTCTTCCCTCGTTGCGGTTCCTTTTCCTCGATCACCCGGGGCTCTCCTAATCACTAGGGCTTCTCCCCTTTTGACATCATCGGATATTTGGATTAAGGCCTCCTCATCTGCATGCTGGCCTTCATGACCGCCATTTTTATGCGCCCTTCCTTGGTGTTGTGTGGACATTCATAGGCTTCGATGCCCTTCTTCACCCTGCTTGGTAACATGTTCCTCTGAAACCACCTCTTCCAGATCCTTGTCCATATCTCCCTCGTCCTCTACTTCTTTGATCACCACTATTTTGATCACAAAGGCGGTAGAAGTTGTCATTTCTTTGGCTTCGGCTAGTACCCACATCTTCACTTTTCTTTTCATCATCATTTTGGCTTCCTGAAGGTCTTCCATTGCCCCTTCCACTTTGACATCCTCATCCTTTTTGCTTGCCATCAAATATTTTTGTTAAACTTCTTTTCCACCTTTAAGGCAGAGCTGATACACATCCTCAATGGTCATTTTGACTAGGCTTAACTCCTCGAATGCTTTCGATTAAACAACCCGGTAAGATGTCGAGATACCTTCTCCTTATTGACCTACGTGTGGCCTGTTGATGATTATCTTGTGAAAATCACCGGTATATTCTTTCCACCAGTCGCTGCTTTAAGCGCCCTTGCCAATTTCTTCAGCGGATCCTAACTTCGTAGTCAGCGGTATGAATTGCTTCTTCGGTTCTCTACCATGCGATCCCATCGGTGATGCTCCTTTTCCTCTTTATTTCTTTCCAATTTGGACCTCCTCTATCCACCAAATAAACGGCATGGCCCTTCGGCTTCATTTTCACAAACTTAACGATCTGGGTCCTCTATTTCCTCATACTCAAAATATTCTTCTAGCCGTTGATCCAATCGATCAACTCTTTTGGAGTTGAGACTTCGAATAATTGGGGACTTACGCTCACGGGTCTTTCAGATCTTCGAAATGGCCCTTATTAGCCACATTTGGTCTTGATCAATTGCTTCTTCTTCCTCTTCTACATTTGAACCTTCTTCCTCTCCTTCATCCTCACTTTCCTCCCTCGGGTTTAACCCTCTTCTCAATTGCTCTTGTAACGCGTCAATCTGTCTCTGGAGGGCTGCTAGTGCATCTCTTCCACCAGCATTTCTGCCGCCTCGACCACCTGTGGCACCACCATGCTTACCAGGAATCACTCTTGGAGGCATCTTTCTTGACCTCAACCCACAACCATGGTCCTGGTGCGAACTGCCTCATGATTGGTGATCTGTCCACACGCTCAAGAAAACCTGCTCTGATACCAGTTGATGAGGGCACAACCCGAGACACATAAAATAACCCACAAATAAGAGAATAATTTTATTATTCAAAAATGGAGTTTCTTACATGCAGAGGATCTCAAATCCCCAAGTTCTATAACACATGCAAGTTACAGATAGCTACAGAATAACCCTTTCGCAATATGCGAACTTGTCCCCCAAAAAGTTATCGAAAAATTAGAAACCCACCCATAAATAGAGCTCCTCATTAGTTTGGAGCCAAAACAACATTCAAATTTGAGTTTAGGTGGTTTGGTACCAAAAATTTACAACATGAAGTTCAAATTTCCAAAGAGCATTTGCAATTGTATCTTCTAGAAAGTACACCAACTTCTCGGGGCCATAACTTTTGATCCGGGACTTCCATTCGCGAACCGTTTGAACTGTTGGAAAGGTCTCAAAGTCAAGAACGCACTTGAAATTAGCTATGCCAATTTTGGAAAGTTTTGGGGCCATTCCAAGAACTCTAAGTGCCTCAAATCTAACTCGAAATATTTTCAGGTGCAAATCTGGGAAACTAAAACTGCAATATCTTTCCACCTAGGAATAGAAAATAAAAACTGTAAATTGGGAATTTCATTATGATGAAAGGGTATTAAAAATGTAAAAACATCTAAAAATCGAGAAACTTGAAATTTAACTATTTTTGGGTGATGCAAGATTGCCCTTACACCACTGGATGCTTCTGCATCACCAATTTTCCAATCACGTCCACAATGAACACCATAGTTAGGGAACCCACAAGCACCACCATAAGAATGTTGAGTGACAAATCACGTACCAACACTCCCATATAGAGAAGAAATCACACCTTCTCAAACCATGCCAAACTACAACTATCTTATCTAGTCACACCCCAACAGCTAGGGTCTAGAAAATAGCTCAACAACAACTCCACATAACCAAAATATTTTGCTTGACTATGTAAAACTTGCAAAACCATAGAGCCAATCAAGTACAAACCATCCTTAAAAGAAAACAATAGTTTAGGAACTCCAGGTCATTTCAAGCCAAATATAAAACCACCAACAAGTACATGCATTTGAGAGAGACATGCTATTACAAAAGCTTCCAAATCATTCAAAGATCAACTCCATAGCCTTCATACAATTGGGGTACCAGAAACACTATGCCTTCCAATACCAGGAAAAAAACCTAGCATAAGCACATTACTCCATGACTAAATAACAACCCAAGCTTCTTCATATCATCAAGGACCCTCTCACACAGACACCCAATATGAAAGCTTTTGCAACACAACTACGAAGCAAAAATATTCCACCCCATGCATCAAGGTTATACCGCTACCAACTAGGAACATCAGATCACAACATTCTAGTATGACTAGTTCTAGTTTCTCCATCTTCACTGTCTTCCATGTTGCATGTTGTATTAAACAAAACAACAAGAATTTCCACTCGCCAAAGGATCAATACATCAGTCAATTCCTTTAGATTTTCTCAAGCCTGATAGACTAAAAAATATTCACAGAAGGAATACCCAAAACCAGCATCTCCAAGGAGGAACAAAACCCAAAAGAAGGCTCTAATACCACTTGTTGGTAAATAACAAGACATCTTAGAAAGAAACATTTGAGAACACACACTACTACGCCATAAAGCAGAACTAGACAGTTCATTTCCCACATTAATCCTGTTGAGAGAAACTCATGAAAAAATAACTAGCTTCAACAACACCATTAACATATTTAGCAAAAAAAATCAACAATGAAAGATGAAACAAAAGACATGAACACACAAATATACGTGGGGAAAACCCTTTTGGGTAAAAAACCCCACACTCCAAAAGCCTAGATTGACATTGTATTATTTAGCAACAAAATACAGTTATAATACAATATTAGGCTCACGACCTTTATAGAGTTTACATCTTGTTCCATTATGGAGAATATCCAGTAGCATAACCCATCATGACCACCTCTCTCAGCGAGAGACATCTCTTTCGGTTACACAACCACATGACTCAACCACCAGCCTCTCGGCCTCTCTGTCACATAGCCGCTCAGGATTCACCTTCTATGAGATCCATCTCTCTCTCGGCTCCCTAGCCTCTTAGCTAGTTTAGTACTCGATCTGCATCTAGCCTCTTGGCTTGCACCCAATACCATGATAACCACCTAGCCTCACATCTAGTTCGACATCACCTAGCCTACACTCAGCCTCTCGGCTTGCATTTGGCCTCTCGGCCTGCACCCAACATCTCGACATGTTTGACGCCCAGCTTCTCGACCTATCTGCCTATTCAATGCCCAATCTCTCAGCCTCTCTTCTTTGATTCAACCTTTCGGCATGAATCGAACATATCGACCTATTCAACACCCAACTTGCATCCAGCCTCTCGGCCTGTTCGCGCCTAGCCTACATCCAGCCTCTTGTCCTTCACCCAACACCACAGTCTATTCGGTGCCCAGCCTCTCAACCTACACATAGCCTCTTCACATGCATCTAGCCTCATGACATGCATCCAATCTAATGACATGTGCCCAAGTTCTCGACTAGTCTGCGCCCTCAGTTGTCGCTACTTTGCCTCGAGTGTTTTTCTTTCTCTCTCTTTGACTGTTCAACTACTACACACCTTTAGGGTTTCACCTCGAGCCACACACCATCATCCAACATTCAAACCTATCCATTAGATAAGAAGTCAAATAAATCTCCATCGTTGAACTTAGGGTTAACCAACTAGACCATGCCACCTAGTCAAAGAGACATCATTACTATCTCACCAATGCTTACCGAGCACATGGGCCCACATGACATTTGTCCTCCACATCATTGCCACCTGTTGGACTTTGATCATGATCCACCATCCTATTCGGTCCCACCACACTAAATGTCATTGGGCCATCAATGGAACAAATAACAAGGTTCCACTGATAAAGAGTTGTTTGACCGATGTTCACATTACTACTCCAAGTGGTCCCCACAACCATCGACATCTAAGTCACTATATCACTAAAAATCCAAACTTCAAAACTTCTTGATGGAGATTGTGAATTTCCCAAAATTTGTGACTTATCGATAAAGGGATCGCCCTATCACTCAAAACCCAAACTTCAGAACCTCATGTCGGAGGTTGTGAAGTTCCCAAGACCTACGGCACATTGACAACAAAGGAAGTAGCCTTTGCTTCACATTCACTAAGTCGAGAGGTTATGAAACTTTAGAACCCCATGACTTCAATTAGATAAACTTGAAAACCAGTGACTTAACTTAGGTCGATGAAGGAGGAAAATAGAATTGCTCCAGGAAGTCGATCAAGCCAGTAAATTTGAGTCACATTTCTCAACATGTGGAATGAATTGATTTTATTATTTATTCATTATTTGAACTAGAACCATACATTTCTATAATATTGTCATTTGTACAAATAAAATTAACTAAAACATAACACACACACACAACCACACACACACAAGCACTGTCTAGGGGCATCACCCATATTAAAAATACTAAAAAATTACATTAGTCTTTTGAACTCATTACTCAATTATTCATACCTATGAGATATAATGAAGATCCATCCTTTCATCACTTCAGAGAGGTGCTTGATTTGAGTAGGGGAGAATAAATCCCCATAATTACTTATGTAGTAGCTCTGAACATCTACATATTTTTCCTTTCTATGCCTTCCCTGAAGAGTTACAAAGCCTCCATTGTTACATTCTTTTTTCTCATCACATTTACATAAAAATTCTTGCAATTATTCCCATAGTTGGGGTTACGTCTATGCTCAATAATGCTTTAATAACAACTTCTGTCTTGTCTTCCTTCACTAGGCTTTTAATCAAAATTGTGTCCCCAACTCTTTCTACCATGTGGTTGATCCATATTTTTCAAAAAGATTTGGTACACTCTTTTGTAATGCAAATGACCATTAGACCATTTCATAGCTACTATAATCTTCATGATTGCCTCCATTTCATTGTCATGAATCCACATTAGAAAATCTCTTTACTTTATTTTTTGTGTTCTCCTTAATACAACTAAATTCAACCTTAAATATCTTTCTATTTGCCATTTTTCCTTTTGTTTTTGTTGGTTTGAATCTTTGTATTGCAAAATGGAATCCTTGCATCAGTATTACTATAATATCCTACACAATCACAAGGAGGATTTTCCAAGGCATTCATTAGTCCCAAGGTAGCTCTGTGTTAGATGTACTTCTAACCACATCGATTTTTGGCTTCCCTTGTTTCATGAATCCTATGAACCATTTGTGGTCCATTTCGAAAAGGTTATACTATTGCCTAATCTCTTCCAAATTTTCCTTGGTAGTTTATTTAGATTCTAGACAAGCTCCTCTATTTGGGTGTTGGTAGATAGGGTTGCAACAATACAATACTACACAATGTTGTTATGATAATATGGATAGAAGAGAAAAACACAAACAAAGCACATAAAAAATAGAATCTAAACACACAAAAACAATTTTATAAATTTTTCTTTATTTTCCAAAAAATACAACATAGAGTACTAGCTCCATTTTATAATAAAAATATATATTATATTCAATTTGGATTGCTATCCAATACCTAGAACTGATCAGACACCTAAATTGATGCTTACTGCAGTGTTGTAGCTACTTTTTGTTCATCTCCTGCATCTGATGCACATTCCCTTCTATGCTTTGTTGTTGTCTCATTGTTCTAAGCTGAACATTCCCTTATACTACTACAAGGTCTTCTTCCAAACCCAAAAATGACTCCAAAACCTACGGTTACATTCCTTTTGTTTATCTTATTTTTGTAAGCTCAAAAAATGAGGGCTTAATTTCAAATTCAAAAATACCTTCCATATTTATTAATGGCAGGTCAATGGTTGCAAGGGTTATGTGGGGGTAGGTGATGGATATGTTGACTAAAGATTAAAATATTCCAACACCCCCCCTTAATCTAAAGTCAAATATCATTCAACAATTTTCTTTTAGAGATGATCTCTGAAGCTGTCTCCTTTCTGGGGCTGCACACTTCCAATGTTGTCTACAATGACAACCTTACCTCTTTGGCATTCAAAACAATCTTTTGGAAATGCCTTGGTGAAGATGTCAGAAAATTTCTTCTCGGATCTGCAATATTGTAATTCAATCTCACCATGTTCTACCGGCTCCCTTATGAAGTGGTAACAAATCTCAATGTGTTTGTTGCATCCATGGAAGACTGAATTCTTTGTCAAGGCTATTGAAGAAACATTGCCACAATGAGTGACTATACCATCTTCTTACTATTCCTTCAAATCATCAAGGATTCTTCTCAACCAAATAGTCTAATATGTTGTTGCATTTGTTGCAATATACTCAGCTTCTACTATATAGAGAGAGAAAATTGGTTTCTTCTTTGATGCTCATGATATTACACCTGAACCCATGTGGAATACATGTCTCGATGTGCTCTTCCTATCATCTACATTACATGCCCAATCACTATTCGTGAAACCAACCAGCTTAAACTCATTGGATAGCCTATACAAAATTCCATAACCTATTGTTCCATTCACATATCTCAAAACCCTCTTTCTTGCTTGCTAATCTCTATCCTTAGGTTTCTCCATGAACCTAGAAATTAAGATTATTTCATACATCAAGTCAGGCCTAGTAGATGTAAAATATGTATTAAACTTCCAACCATGATTTTGTAGAGGGTTGGGTTCACTTTATTTTTGTTCTCCTCTTTGCTTAGTTTTAGAATTGTTGTTGTTGGTGTTGGGGAAAGTTTTCTTTTCTCCATTTTAAACCTCCTAGAAATCTATTTGGCATAGTTAGTTTGTGAAATAAATATTTCATGCTCCGTTTGTTGAACTTCAATACTAAGAAAATATTTTAGCAAGCCTAAATTTGTCATGTCTCAAACTCATTCTTCATTACCTCTTTGAAATTAGCAATGAAGCTATCATTGTTTCGAGTAAAAATAAAATCATCTACATATAAAATAGCAATTAAAATATCACCTTGAGTTGCTTTGATGTAAAGTGTGGGCTCACTACTACTTTTAATAAAGCCATTACTCACTAGATATGATTCTATCCTAATGTATCATGCTCTAGGTTCATGTTTCAACCCATAGAGGGATTTCCAAAGCATATATACCTTGTACTCATGCCCTAGGACTTCATAGCCAATTGGTTACTCCACATACACTTCCTTTTTCAACACTCCATTCAAGAAAGCTGACTTTATGTCCATTTGAAACACCTTACAATTATGTTGGGCTACAATTTCTATGACTGCTTGAACTATTTCTAGCCTTGCAGTTGGTGCATATGTCTCATCATAGTCTTTTCTAGGCTATTGTTTGTATCCTTTAACAACTAGCCTTGCTTTACCTATTTCAATCCTACCTTCATCTGTACACTTGGTATTGTAGACCCACTTAACTTCAATCACTTGTTTAACCTTAGGTAAATCGGTTAGATACCATGTTTCATTCCTCTCTATAGCATCCAACTCTTCATCCATGGCCTTATACCACTTTTTTCTTTCACAACTTCAAAGTGTGTTGGATTGCTATAGAAAAATAATACACAATCTGAATTCTCATCAAAATCAGCATACCTTGAGCTGTCATAAATCTCCCTCACACTCCTTGTCTTTCTATGGAATTAAAGATGCAAGTATAGGGTTTGAATCACCTTCAGAGTTGTTGTTCTAACCTTTGGAGTTTTTGTACTGTTGACTGTCAAAGCTACTACTCTACTATATTCTAGAGCTACTACTTTGTTGTCCCTGTCTAGAGTTGTTGTTCTATTGAACACTTTTAGAATTTCTATTTTGTTGAAAACATCTAGGGCTACTATTTTCCAATGCTCTACAGTAGTTTCTTCCTGAGTTGTTGCTCTCTTGAAATCCTAATTTGTTGTCCTCCTAAGATTCATCATCATCAAGGGGTATTGTGACTGAAATACCTGTGGTGCTATCTATTGTTCCATTTCATGCTTCATTCTCAATGAACTCAACATCCCTACTAATCACAACCTTCTTGGTGATGAGATTATACAATTTGTAGGCTTTTGACTCTTCATTATAGCCTATGAAGATACACTTTTCACCTTTATCATCAAATTTCTTCCTCTTCTCTTTTGGCACAAATGCATATGCCACACCCAAATATTCTTAGATGTTCAACACTCCACTTGCTATTTGTCCAAGCCTTTTTTGGAATCCTATCATGGAAAGACTTTGTAGGTTACCTATTCAATAGGTATATTGTTGCTACAAATTCACCCCAAAAAACATGTGACACCCCTTTTTCTTTTAGCATACTTTTTGCCATCTTTTGAATGGTTATGTTTTTCCTTTTAATCACTCCATTTTGCTATGGGCTATACCTTGTTGTGAATTACTTTTCAATTCCTCCATTCCTACAAAAAAATAGAAATTCTTTGGAGATGTACTCTCCCTATCTATCCATTCTTAATGCTTAGATATAATGGCCTCTTTGCTTTTCAGCTAATGCCTTAAACCATTTGAACTTCTTAAAGGCTTTTTTTTTTTTTTCAATAAATACACCCATATTTTTATAATGAAATCATTTATGAATGTCATGAAATAACCATTTCCACCTAATGTGGTGGTTTTCATGGGTCCCTACAAATTTGAGTGCACTAACTCAAGTGTTACTTTTACTCTTCTAGAATACCCTGATTGAAATGGTTGTCTATGTTGTTTTTCCTAAAATGTAGGATTCACATTTTCCATTAGGTTCTACAATGGATGGTAACCCTCTAACCATGCCTTTCCTAGATAATAAACTCAAACTAGAAAATATTAAATGCTCATACCTCAAATTCCAAAGTTTTGATGGTTCTTTGATGACTGTTTTGAAAGAAAACTGTTGTTCTACTACTAATTTTTGTTCTTCTGGTAATTTTTTTCTACTGTTGTGAGCACAGGAGAAAATTGTTGTTGCTATCCTTATTCCATGAGCGTCATAGATACTATGTGCATTCTTAGAGGATTTTTTTTTTAAGTGTCATCTGCACCAATGCAATCACTTTCTTACTACCTCCTTTGTCAAATATCATGCACTCTCCTTTCTCCATCAAGATTTTATATAACCATTTTGGATGATTTGTCTAATGCTCAATAGGTTATGCTTTATTTCAAGGGAATAATAGAAATTTTGGATCTTCTTCCTTTCACCATTCTTGGTTTGGATGTTAACTACACCTTTTCCCATGACAAGAACTTTCTCATTGTTTCCCATTTTGACTTCAGTTTTTATGTTGTTATCTATGAAGGAATTTTTTTTTTTGTTAACACTCATGTGGTTGTTGCATGTTTTTTCTAAGTACCAAAATTCATCACTACTGTGCTCAACAAGGTTACAAACATGAATACATTTGACTATTTTTCATTTTCAACCTTGTTTGCATTTGCTACATTAGCATTTTGACTCCCATGGTCATGTTGTTTCTTCCTACACTCACTAGCATAATGACCAAACTTATGATAATAATAACATTGAACATTGATTTTATCATACCTCTAATTTGAACTATTGTTCTTCTTCTTGTCTTGGTAGGATAACTGTGAGCTACTTGGCTCCTCTTGGCTATTTGAAACTCCTCTTCTAGAATTGTTTCTTCCTCTACCTTTTTGGCTTTTTCCTGTGTTGTTGCTTCCTCTTCCTTGACCTCTTGCATTGGTCTAAGCCTTGAAGGCTTGCTCTAGGGAAGGAGATGAATTTTTGAGCCACTGCTCATGGGTTTGTAGTGAACCCATCAACTCATCTACAGTCATTCTGGACATGTCCTTAGTCTCTTCAATGACAATGACTATAGGATCAAACCTAGAGGGAAGAATTCTTATGATTTTCTCAATAATCCTTTGTTCTTCCATTATTTCCCCATTAATCTTAGTTGATTATCAAGGTAGAAACCTTATTGTGAAATTATGAAAGGGACTCACCATCTTTCATTTGCAAAGTCTCAAAATCTCTCCTTAGCAGCTACAACTTTACCAATCTAACTTTATCAGTTCCCTTATTACTGTTTTGCAATATTTCCAATGCTTGTTTTGAATATTTTGTTACTAAAATACATGGGAAAGTAGCCTATATCAAGGCTACCTCAATCAAACTGAGGGATTTTTCATCCTTCATATGATTTTCCTTCAACTAATTCTTTTGTGCATTTGAGAGGGTTGCATAGGCTGTTGGGTTTGTTGTATCTGTGAAGCCATTGATGACCAGCTCCCATAGGTCATTTGTAACCAAGATGGTTTTTCATTTTCTTATCCCAAATTTCATAATTCTTCCCATCAAGATTTGGTGGTTGTTTCTAGCCTTTGTTGTCACCACCTACCATTCTTCTCAGACTTAAGAATATTGATTAATGCCTAGATAACCTAGGGATTTTCCAAACATACCCATGAATAAAAAATTGCCCAAAAAAATAGGGCTTTGATACTACTTGTTGGTAGGTAGGGTTGCAATAATACAATATTACATTGTTGTGATAATATGGACATGATAAAAAAACACAAACAAAACACAAAGACAACAAAATTTAAACACACAAAAATAGTTTTATATATTTTTCTTTATTTTCCAAAAAATACAACAATAGAGAAGTACTAGATTTGTTTTACGATACAAAATATATTATATTTGATTTGGATTCCTATCCAATACGTTGGACTGATTAAACACCTAAACTGATGCTTACTATAGTGTTGTAGCTGCTTGTTGTTCATCTGTTGCATTTGATGCACATCCCCTTCTACACTATACTACTATCTCCTTGTTCTTAGCTAAACATTCCCTTCTATTGTTGTAGGGTCTTCTTCCAATCGTAAAATTGACTCCAAAAACCTATAACTAAATTCCTTTTGTTTGTCTTGTTTTTGTAAGCTCAAAAAGTGAGTGCTTAATTTAAAAATTCAAAAATACCTACCATATTTATTATTGGTAGGTCAACAGTTGCAAGGGTTATGTGGGGGCAGGTGAAGGATATGCTGACTGAAGATTAAAATATTCTAACATTGGGGAGGATATTCCATGGTACTTAAGGATCATTTTTTTGTTGTTTCTTCTTTGAATTTTTTCCATCACCTCTTTTTGTGAAGCACATTCTGTTGTTTGGAATTTATTTTGTACATGTGTTTGTAGTATCTATGGCTTGTTAGTAGGATTCATATCTTCTCTTGGGATCTCATCCATCAGTATTTGGGTCAAAATTGGCCAAGTTTCCACCTTGTCCATGATGATTATATCGTTAGTCTAAGAAATCAGTTGCTTTGTTCGATTCTTTGTATATATGGAAGATAGTGAAGCCATCAAAATTCCCTAGTAGTCCCCATATAATCTCTATCCATGGTTGTATTCTCTGGATCATAGATTTATTGTTTTTGACAACATCAATGCATATTTATGAATCACCTTCAATTTCAAATTGTCTTAGATACATTCTTATCCTTGCATAAGTTGAGACACATCACAAGGAAAGAAAATTTTACTTCATTATTGGTCCCATGTGGAATTTTCTTGGAAAATCCCATGTTATGTTTTCTTTGTCATTTCTTATAATGCCTCCTAAACCCGAGGCTCCAAGGTTTCCCTTTGAAGCCCTATTGAAGTTTAGTTTCAGTCTCCCACTGGGTGGGAGTTTCCACCTTGCTCCTTTTTTCTTATTTTATGAATTTTTTACTAATGTGTAATGTGCAAGGAATTTGAGGTCACTCTATTTTTTATTATTTTCTTATCCCATCTAGTGATTGTTATTTTTCTTTAAAATTTAGCATGTGATTTCATTCATTCACATATACTCCTTCCTATTTTTTCAATGAGTTTAGCCAATGTGCATTTTGAGTTGTTGAATATTCTTTGGTTTATTTCCTTCCATATGTTCCATATTAGTAGTGAGGGACTAGCATACCAAATTCCAACCAAAAAGGATTTTTGATACAATTTTGGAAAACTTCAAAAAGCATTGAATATGTCATTTTTATGGGGGCTTGTCCATTCAAGCATACCACATAGCCAATCCCAACATCCAATAGTGAATGGACAAGAGATAATCAAATGATTGATTAATTCTTCATTCTATCTATAGAGGACACACCGACTTGGAACCTCAATCCCAATGTTTTCTATCTAGTCCCCACTTAATATTCTCTTATGGAGACCTATCTAGGTGAATATGTCAGCTTTAAGCAATATCCATTTATTCTAGCACATCTTATTGGGCATGTCTCAATCATGTCTATAGTTGTTTGAATTTAATAACCCACTTTAGCAGTATGATACCTTATTTTAGATCCACACCATATGATTGTGTCTTTGTTACTATTTAGTGTGATATTTTGTGAGCCCATAATATCAGATAGTTTCTTTTTGGTGTCTACACTTATTGATAGTTCCTCAAAGTTTATCTAGCAGTGTCCACCATCAATTTATATATTTTTTCTAGTAACATAATCCACCACCTTCCTGCCCTGTATATTGGACACTGTTGGCACACTCTCTTAGGATTTCTATTTCTACCAAAGTAAAGTGCATGTTCCATGAGTCATGCAAATTTTTTTCTTTTCTCTATTATTCACCTGCCATGTCAAGTGATCTATAATAACAGTGTTATCATGGAATCTAGCAGCGCTCATTCCACGGATAACCCCCCTACGAAACTTGTCCGTTTCCTAGGATTCATGAAGTTCAAGTACGCATAATGAAGTGATTTTCAAGCCACCTCGAAATGCGTTCCAAAGTCTCGAATAGTCAATTCGAGCATTCCCCCATGTTCACCTCGCGAAGACCTTCGAAACGAGCTCCTTCACGAAGTTTCACTGTTCGTACTTAGCGAATTGTGAAAAATGCAGTGGCACTGAAAAAGTGCGCTCCTGCCCTGAAGCCAAAATTGGCTAAGTCTGGAAAATGCAAGGGCGCTAAAATTTAGCGCCTCTGCATGAAAGTGACTTTTTCCAAAATGTAATAGCTCTAAATTTTAGCGCCATTACACTTTTTCCTGACACTTAAACTTTTTCTGGCCCTGGCGCGTTTCTTCATCTTTTTCGCGTTTTTCGTCAATCGTGCCACTTTTCGTGCCTAAATTTATTGCTCGACTTGAGTTAGGTTTTCGATTTTCTCTTTCACTTAAAAGTGTTTTAGTTCGCCATTTTCATTGTTTATGATTTTAGTTCTTCCTCTCTTCATGCTGGGCGAGTTTTCTTCAAACTGCAAATACGTTTTTTGAGTTTTTCGACATCCCTCTCCAGCATTTTTCGCGTTTCATCTTTGTAAGTTGTTACCCTTGCTTTCTCTTTATTCTCCAATTTCGATTGCAACTCTATGCAGACAAACACTTTGCAAACCTCGAGCACCGTTTTCATTCACCATTACATCCGTTTTCCAAAACCATGTTTCAGATGCAGAGGCGCTGAAAAAGTGCGCCCTTGCATTTTGAGATATTTTTCTAACACTGAGATGCAGGAGCGCTATTTTTTAGCGCCCCTACATCAAAGTCTGGATTCCCAAAAATGCAGAAGCGCTAAATTTTAGCGCCCTGACATGCTGAATATGTAAAAATTTTCCTAACACTGAAAGATGTAAGGGCGCCAAAATTTAGCGCCCTTGCATCAAAAGTGAAATTTCCAGAATGTAAGGGCGCTGAATTTTGGCGCCCTTACACTTTTTCCAATTTTCTATAATCTTTTCCAGTTGAACTTCAAACTTGCTTGATTTACTCCTGAACTTCTTTCCCTCCATTTTGTGCATCGTTTTGCGTGCCTTGTCATCTGCTCCACGCTTTCCCATCATTGTTGCTCGCTTCACGCTTCCCAATGCTACTTTTTCTGCTAACGCTTGTTGATTCACCATCCTTGCAGTTTCTCTCCAGATCTCGTCAAGTGATCCCGAAGGTGATGTCCTTTGATCTTGGTTCATCCAAATAAAAAGTTCATGCAGGAGACCAGGAAGAAGTATGAAGACTCCGCGCCCAAGCAAAGAAACATGAAGAAGCTTCATGTTCTCCAGTGTTAGAAATTTCCGGTGCATCCCATTATGCATCTTGTAAATATTTCTCGACATTTTCGAATGTCATTTTGTAAATTGTAATTACACCAAGTCCAAAGATGTAATATTTTCAAAACAAATTACACTTTGACTTTGGTCAAAGTTAGGTGAGATTTCCTAAAATCGCTCACCTAACTTTCCCTGATTTTCTCAATCTCTTTCCTTATTTTGCTCATCCCTCTTTCTATATATTGTGAGGGATTTTCATTGTAACATATCTTTTAGTCTTTTGCAACGAAGTGCTGCCCTTTTGTAAGCAAACTTGTGAAACTTTGCGTTCATATTTTGTGAATGAGATTCAATCAATAAAGGAAAGGATTGCAAGCCAAACTTTGTGTTGGATTCGATACTTTTGTAAGTTGATTTGATTTGGTAGTGATTAGTTCGAGGAATCTGAAAGACTCTAAGTGGTTGATGTAAACTTTGTGTTACATCTATTATTTAGATTGCATTGTTATTTTGTTTATCATTGGTTGAGTGATCTATAAGACTTTGCGCTTATAATCATTCATGCTCATGCATGTTCTTGTTGGATAATCTATAAGACTTTGTGCTTATAATTATTCATTCTCTTGGATACTTTGTCGAAAGATCTACAAGACTTTGTGCTTGTAATCGTTCGTGCTCGTTGACATTTTGGTTGGATGATCTACAAGACTTTGTGCTTGTAATCGTTCATGCTGTTCGAAGAATTGTTGCGTCTAAGAAGACTTTGTGCTTCTAACGTAGCAAACGGTACGTTTATGCAGATCCGACATTGATAAAGCTACGGAACGACTTTGTGCCTTCGTGAGCTTTCCCATTTTATTTTCTTTTGTTTGTTGTTAATTACTTCTGGTATCTCTACGCTTCGCTTTGACGAGATAGAGATATTGGCATTACTGCTGGTTGTTAGTTTTTAGTTATCAAGAATTCGGAACTTCCAACACGTGAAACATTGTAAACATCTTCTCTGAAAAAAGAGAGAAGGATGAATGTAACACACCCCCCCCACTCCGTGACTTTCGTGTACATTGTGTAATTACTTTTGTGATTTACTATTGTTTCTCTTAGCAGTAAGAAGGGCGCCTCCCCTTTCCGAGAGGAGAGATTCACATCTCACATAGCTGTGGCTGAAGTCCAAGTTGTGTAATCTGTCGAAAGTTGATTACATAATTTTCACCCAACAGTTTTTTGGCGACTCCGCTGGGGACACGATACGCATTCTAAAGCCTCATGCTTTCGTTTGAAGTATACCTGTGTCCTTTTCTATTGTAATTTATTTTCTTATAAGTTTTTCAAGATTTCACCAAGGACATGTAAATGGCTGCTCAAGGTCCTTGGGGAAATGCTTTTGGTCCGTTGAGCCTAGTTCTACCCCTACATGCTCTTCCTGAAGGCTCACGGAAGAACTTTCCCAAGTTTTTTGGTGATGGACAACATCCTGACGAGCACGTTGCTGCTTTCTACATTGCTTGTGGAGTTCATGGTGTTGAATACGAAGATGTATCTGTAAGGCTGTTTGTGGAGACTCTCCAAGGCGTTGCTGCAGATTGGTTTTATCATTTGGCGCCAAGTACCATCACAAACTGGGCAACTCTCATAGCCAAGTTTGAAGAAAGGTTCAAGCCTCCTGAAGATGCTCATGCTTTGTTGGCTCAGCTCACCCAGTTGAAGAAGGAATCTCACATGCCCATGCGCGAGTTCATTGCTCACTTCAACAAGTTGACACGAAGAATTCCAACTGTTGCTCAACCTACAGCTGAGAACTTGAAATGTTTCTTTGTAAATGCTCAAGTGCCTGAGGTTGGTTTCCTATTGAGAAGAGCACCTCCAGCTACTCTTGCAGTTGTGCAGACCTTGGCGACAAAAATTGAAGATGATCTCATTCTTGCTGGGCAAATAAAAATTGACTCAAATGAATCTGAAGAAAGCTCTTCTTTGGAGTTATTTTCTTCCATCACAAGGAGGGATCCTATGGTGCAAAGGTTGGCAAATGAGCTATTTGACCTCAAAAAGCAATTAGCTCAAGGCATGTTTTCTGTGCCTTGCAAGGACGTACCAAGGAGGTCAATTTCAAATACTGCTCATAATTTTGCTGTTGATAATCAACACAAGTTATCTTCACCTCCAAAGAGGCTTGCTCTTGAGGTACCATTAGTAAAAGGAGTAGTGAAACATCCTGACTCTGATCCAAGTGATCTCGCTATTCTCTTCCAGGAAAAGGAAGCATGCATAGCTGGCGACTCCCAATTCTGGTTTATGCAGTCTCAGAAAGCCATTGATGAAGAGAAAAATGATGAAAGTCATTTTGTTGAAGTTCAAGTGAATGAAAATAATCTTTTCTTGAGATCTGAAAAGATGGACATGCATGCAGGTTTCAGTCAAGTTGAAAAGAATGCATCTGTGTCACGTGAGGACCTTCTTATAAATAATTCAGATTTTCCCAAGTCTGAGGATGGTGAACATCATATTGAGGTATGCAATGCAATCATATCTTCATTTGAGTCACATAAAGGAGATCATCCCAATCAGCATGAGGTTGCCATGGTTGATGAATCAATTGTTGAGGTAGCAACTGGTAAGAAGCATTCAATCTTTGATCGATCAAGGGAATGTCCCATAAGACATCTTGCTTGGTTGGAGGCCAATGGGAAGACAGAGGTTCCACTTGCACCTGAGAGTGAAGATAAACTTGAGGATGCAGTTAAAGATATATTTGTAGATGAACAGGAGCAACCTGGATTTAATGATTTATTTTGGAGCAGCAGTATATCCATAATATTTTCAAAGGTAGCTGAACCTGTTCATCTCTTTCATGAAGCAATGCTTCAACCTCATCTACATGTAGCTGCTAATGATCATGGAAGGCCTTGCAAGCTGCTGAAGAAAGGCAACTATTTTGTTGAACCTGTGAATGGTTTCATTTGAGAAGGTCTCATTAATGGCTAGTTTTAATTAGGTAGGTTTTTCCCTTTTTCAATAAGTGCATTTGCATAAGTTTGCGTCTTGTTTTCGTAAATTTGTTTTTCGTCGTTGTCACCTGACTCCAAGCCCAATGAATAAAGGCACTTGAATTCTGGAGTTCTTCTCCCTTCATTCGTTTCAAAGAATGGTTGAAGGGAGATCCCCAACAGGAGCCAGCTGTTATCACGGAATCTAGCAGCGCTCATTCCACGGATAACCCCCCTACGAAACTTGTCCATTTCCTAGGATTCGTGAAGTTCAAGTACGCATAATGAAGTGATTTTCAAGCCACCTCGAAATGCGTTCCAAAGTCTTGAATAGTCAATTCGAGCATTCCCCCATGTTCGCCTCGCGAAGACCTTCGAAATGAGCTCCTTCGCGAAGTTTCACTGTTCGTACTTAGCGAATTGTGAAAAATGCAGTGGCACTGAAAAAGTGCGCTCCTGCCCTGAAGCCAAAATTGGCTAAGTCTGGAAAATGCAAGGGCGCTAAAATTTAGCGCCTCTGCATGAAAGTGACTTTTTCCAAAATGTAATAGCTCTAAATTTTAGCACCATTACACTTTTTCCTGACACTTAAACTTTTTCTGGCCCTGGCGCGTTTCTTCATCTTTTTCGCGTTTTTCGTCAATCGTGCCACTTTTCGTGCCTAAATTTATTGCTCAACTTGAGTTAGGTTTTCAATTTTCTCTTTCACTTAAAAGTGTTTTAGTTCGCCATTTTCATTGTTTATGATTTTAGTTCTTCCTCTCTTCATGCTGAGCGAGTTTTCTTCAAACTACAAATACGTTTTTTGAGTTTTTCGACATCCCTCTCCAGCATTTTTCGCGTTTCATCTTTGTAATTTGTTACCCTTGCTTTCTCTTTATTCTCCAATTTCGATTGCAACTGTATGTAGACAAACACTTTGCAAACCTCGAGCACCGTTTTCATTCACCATTACATCCGTTTTCCAAAACCATGTTTCAGATGCAGAGGCGCTGAAAAAGTGCGCCCTTGCATTTTGAGATATTTTTCTAACACTGAGATGCAGGAGCTCTATTTTTTAGCGCCCCTACATCAAATTATGGATTCCCAAAAATGCAGAAGCGCTAAATTTTAGCGCCCTGACATGCTGAATATGTCAAAATAAATTCTAACTCTGAGTGATGTAAGAGCGCTAAAATTTAGCGCCCTTGCATCAAAAGTGAAATTTCCAAAATGTAAGGGCGCTGAATTTTGGCGCCCTTACACTTTTTCCAAATTTCTATAATCTTTTCCAGTTGAACTTCAAACTTGCTTGATTTACTCCTGAACTTCTTTCCCTCCATTTTGTGCATCATTTTGCGTGCCTTGTCATCTGCTCCATGCTTTCCCAACATCGTTTCTCGCTTCACGCTTCCCAATGCTGCTTTTTTTGCTAACGCTTGTTGATTCACCATCCTTGCAGTTTCTCTCCAGATCTCGTCAAGTGATCCTGAAGGTGATGTCCTTTGATCTTGGTTCATCCAAATAAACAGTTCATGCAGGAGACCAGGAAGAAGTATGAAGACTCCGCGCCCAAGCAAAGAAACATGAAGAAGCTTCATGTTCTCCAGTGTTAGAAATTTCCGGTGCATCCCATTATGCATCTTGTAAATATTTCTTGACATTTTCGAATGTCATTTTGTAAATTGTAATTACACCAAGTCCAAAGATGTAATATTTTGAAAACAAATTACACTTTGACTTTAGTCAAAGTTAGGTGAGATCTCCAAAAATCGCTCACCTAACTTTCCTTAATTTTCTCAATCTCTTTCCTTATTTTGCTCATCCCTCTTTCTATATATTGTGAGGGATTTTCATTGTAACATATCTTTTAGCCTTTTGCAACGAAGTGCTGCCCTTTTGTACGCAAACTTGTGAAACTTTGCGTTCATATTTTGTGAATGAGATTCAATCAATAAAGGAAAGGATTGCAAGCCAAACTTTGTGTTGGATTAGATACTTTTGTAAGTTGATTCGATTTGGTAGTGATTAGTTCGAGGAATCTGAAAGACTCTAAGTGGTTGATGTAAACTTTGTGTTACATTTATTATTTAGATTGCATTGTTATTTTGTTTATCATTGGTTGAATGATCTATAAGACTTTGCGCTTATAATCATTCATGCTCATGCATGTTCTTGTTGGATAATCTATGAGACTTTGTGCTTATAATTATTCATTCTCTTGGATACTTTGTCGAAAGATCTACAAGACTTTGTGCTTGTAATCGTTCGTGCTCGTTGAAATTTTGGTTGGATGATCTACAAGACTTTGTGCTTGTAATCGTTCATGCTGTTCGAAGAATTGTTGCGTCTAAAGAAGACTTTGTGCTTCTAACGTAGCAAACGGTACGTTTATGCAGATCCGACATTGATAAAGCTACGGAACGACTTTGTGCCTTCGTGAGCTTTCCCATTTTATTTTCTTTTGTTTGTTGTTGATTACTTCTGGTATCTCTACTCTTCGCTTTGACGAGATAGAGATATTGGCATTACTGCTGGTTGTTAGTTTTTAGTTATCAAGAATTCGGAACTTCCAACACGTGAAACATTGTAAACATCTTCTATGAAAAAAGAGAGAAGGATGAATGTAACACACCCCCCCCACTCCGTGACTTTCGTGTACATTGTGTAATTACTTTTGTGATTTACTATTGTTTCTCTTAGTAGTAAGAAGGGCGCCTCCCCTTTCCGAGAGGAGAGATTCACATCTCACATAGCTGTGGCTGAAGTCCAAGTTGTGTAATCTTTCGAAAGTTGATTACATAATTTTCACCCAACAAAGCGCTGATCCCTCAACAATACTGGAGGCCCAACTGTCCTTGGCATACTCTGCCACTATCATATGCCTCCAATCCTCCGAAATCTGAACCATAGTGCTCAAGTACGGTCTACGTGAAAGTGCATCCGCCACTACGTTCTGAGTACCTTTGATATATGAAATATCAAAGTCATAAGCCTGCAACTTACTGACCCACTTCTGCTGTCTGTCATTGAGATCTCGCTGCCCCAAGAAGTGTCGTAGACTGTTATGATCAGTCTTGATGCAAAATTTGCTGCCAACAAGGTATTGTCTAAATTTTGCCAAAGCATGCATAATCGCGAGCCTCTCCTTATCATATATACTGTACAAACGCTCGGGTCCTCTGAGCTTGCGGCTCTCATAAACTATCGGGTGCTTGTCCTGCATAAGCACCGCACCAATGCCCTCACCTGATGCATCACATTGAAGCTCAAACGGCTTCGTAAAGTCGGGTAGTGCCAAAACAGGGCAAGTGGTCATCAACTCCTTGAACTTCACAAAACACTCCTGTGCCTCAGAAGTCCAAACAAACGCCCCCTTTTTCATCAAATCTGTCATCGGGGCTGCATGTCGTGAATAGCCATTCACGAACCTACAGTAGAATCCACACAAACCGAGAAACCCTCTCAACTGCGTCAGGTTCGCCGGTGTGGGCCAATCAACAATGGCGCGGATCTTTTCAGGATCCATGCGCACTCCATCTGCACTGATAATATGACCAAGATATAACAATTCGGTCATTCCCAAGTCGCACTTGGATTCCTTGGCGTACAAGGACTCCCACTCTTCAAGATGCTCAACTCTTGTCTCCAAATGAGCCAAGTGCTCTACTTAGAGTCATTTGTATGTCGGGGATGTCATGAAAAGACCAACACAAACCTCCTGGTATGGGCTGGAAAACCACATTTCATACGTGAAATTTGAAAAGTAGCTGGTTAGTGAAACCCAAATGGCATCTCTGAACTTCCAGAAGTGCCACAATGACATCTGAAGGCTGTCTTCTCTATGTCACGCTCACGGACTACGTCACGATGATAACCGGTAGTAAATCAATCCTTAGTAAAATACTTGAGGCACCATGGGCTCATCAATAAGCTCATCAATCCCTGGGTATGTCGGTTATCTATTTTAATTGTCCTCTTATTGAGGACCCTGTAATCAATGCACATGCGTAACGTTCCATCCTTCTTCTTCACCAATACAATAGAAGAAGCGAACGGTGATTTGCTTGGTCTAATGTGACCCATAGCAAGTAACTCCTTTATAGTCTTCTCGATCTCATCCTTTAATCTTTTAGGATGCCTGTAAGGAGTTATCATAACGGGTTTCGCACCCTCCTCGAGCTCAATGATGTGCTCTATCCCTCTGTCTGGAGGTCTACCTGGCGGAATATCACTGAACACCTTGTCATGCTTGACTCTCAACTGCTGGATGTCCGGATGATACTCTGTCTTTCGCTGTCCCTCCTGTAGAGGTGCTAAATGACACTCTGCAGCCCACTCTACCATGTCATGACGCATGAGCCGCTCCATTCGGCGAAAGGAAATTGTTTTAAGGTCGCTGTCCCGTATTGCCTTAAGGATGTGTGTCTTTCCGTCGACCTCAAAACGAATCTCCATATCCTTGAGACGAAGTGTGACCTCCTCCAATGAGTGTAACCACTTCATTCCCAGGACCAAGTCAATGTCTCCGATATTAACAACGTAATAATCTGCCTTGAACTCATAATTGTTCAAGCGTAAGGGGAGATCTCTAATCATGCGCTCACATCTCAAAGTGTATCCATCTGCCACTTTGACTCTGATGCCCTCGAAATCCTCAGTGATAAGTCCTCGTTTCTCAACGAATCTAGCATCTATAAAGTTATGCGTGGCTCCTGTATCCAATAGGGTAATGACCCTCTGACCTGCTAATACACCACGAAGCCTGAAAGAACCCTCTTGCTGGATGCTAGACAAACGGGCCTCCTGTACCTGAAGCTCGGGCTCTGACTCTGCTCTAGGCTCTGGAGCCTCTGACTCTGAATCATCTGTATGCTCTGGCTGATCAGACTTGTCTGATTCTGAGTCCTCATAGTATGCCCACATCACACGATTTGCCTTGCCCTTAGGTCTTAGAGGACAATCGTGACTGGCATCATATGGTCCCTTGCAGTAGAACCAAAGCTTCTTCCTGCGAAGGTCATTCAGGGCCTCACGATCCAAAGGTGGGAATGCTGATTTACCTTTCGAATCGTTTTTATAATCTGATTTGTCTTTGTTATAATCAGATTTATCCTTGTTTTTATTGAAGCCCTTGTTATCTCTGAACGATGAAGAACCTCTGGAGTTGAATTTATTTGACGGGGCTGCGAACTCCATGTTACGTGCTTTCTTCATCGCCTCCTGTAATGACGGAGGATCAAAGGCTTTGATCCAGCCTCTCAGTGGCTCGGTCAAACCCTCCATGAATAGAACTACCAACCGCCTCTCTAATATGCTCGGCACCATGACGGATAGCCTCTAAAAATCACTGATATATGCCTCGAGACTGCCACTCTGCCTCAACTGTGCTAAGTCTCGGAAGTAGGTTTCCGGATCCTTCCAGTCAAACCTCTCTACCAATCTATCCACGAACTCCTGGTAGGTAGTAACTCGTCAGGTCAGAAGGTCACTATCGTCGCGGTGCCATCAGCCTTTATGCTACTCCCTCGAGGTGCAGTGTAGCATATCTAATAGCGTCTCTCTCCGCCATCGGACGCAAAGTGAGGAATGTATCAAGCTTGCTAATCCAAGCTTGGGCTGTCATCTTCCCACTCCCATCAAACATCACCAAATTAAGCCTGTTGGTTGCATGTTTGAGATCATTATTCTGCTGCCGGGGTCTCCAATCCTGTCGAGCCCTGTTATGTTCTCGCCTCTGTGTAACAAAACGGTCAAAAGAGATCCGTTCTCTGACTGTAGGAGGTATCAACTCCCACTCCTCATTCGCTGCCATAAGGTTATCAGCAAACAGATCCTCGTGCTCATCACCTGGTATAGCCTCATCGGGCTCCTGTCTCATGAAAGTAGGCCTAGTAGGCCTATCGGCTGTCCATGACACAGTCCTAGGAGCTCTCCGTGACCCTGCCTCACTCCTGTCATCGTCACGATGTGGTGACGGTCTCCTCGGAGTACTCCACCTCAGAGGCCATCACACCGCTGCACACCTCGCCGACTCACGACTCGCGACGAGGACCCCTCGAAAAGCAAGACTCCTCAAGATCATCCTCGATCCTCGGTATTCTCAGGATCTCTGTCCTCGGTATATCAGATCTCTCAGCCCTGTCATTCCTGTCAGCCATGATTTCTGGCTGTCTGCTCAAACTGCGTTGCCTTTCAATCAAGGCACGTCTGCGTGTATAATACCTGAATGTATCAAATTCCTCTGGCTGCATGTGATGGCTAAACCCTAAGGATGGCAGGATTTAGCTCTGATACCACTGTAGAAACCCTAGTTTCCCCCTGACACTGCTTCTGACTGAGTTTTAAGTTTTTCTGAAGGTTTTTGGTTTTTTTTGGAACTTTTGTGTTTTTGATGCAATAAATGAAAAGTACGACTTTGCCAAAAAATAATAATAAATTCTCTAAAAATGCTAGATCTTCAATGTGCTTAGGAAATATAGCAGAGAATGAAGGCGTTTGCTTTATTATTCAAATGATCTCAATACAAAATGTTCTGCTAACATGCAACAATAAAATAATGATTTTTATTGGTAAAAACCTGGTAAAAACAGCAAGCTGAAGAAGGTACAGATTTGAACGGCTGCAATAAATGTTGAGTCTTCCTCCAGTTTAGTGATGCCAGATGCCTCCAGCAATCCCAGCGCCCACACAGGAAATAGCTTTGCAAGATAAGAATGGCGTTTCTTATTTATGGAAGAAGTACGGCTCAAGCAATAGTACGGCCTGTCAGAAGTACGGCTGCAGCAGCTATGAAAATGTACGGCCCTTCTCCAATACTGATATGCAAGTCTCTGTAATAGATGAATGTTGGCGCCTTGATGAATGAAAGATATCCTAAATGCTAAACTCTGACAAAAGCTCTGAATATATAAAATCTCTGATGCTCAATGATTTCCTCTGAATAAGAAAACCTCTGCTGGCAATAGATCAAGTGATATTTCACACTCTCTGAATTGCTTTCCGCTGGAGATGGCTTGTTCCCCAAGGAAGTCGAGTTCAAACCCTAAAGTCTGTGCTCAGATCAATTTGATCAGTTCTCAAAAATCCAATAATCACATAATGGCTCAAAACCCAAGGCAAATCCACTAATAAGCTGAAAAGTGCGATTTCCTCAAGAATAGGGTTTTAATGAAATATTCATATTTTAATCTTTTAATATTTCAATAGTCTCCTGCTGAATATTTTAATATAAATCAAATGTCAAACTGGCCCCCTTTAATGATGGCGCACCCCTCAAGGCAAATCACTTAAAGTTATAATTTAAAATTATAACTTTATATTATAAACATTAATTAATTAATATTTAATCAATGTAATTAAATATTAATATTTCTCCCGTTACTTATCCGTTTCCTGTTCTGTCTGATGCTGACGAACTCTGAAGTGATTCCGGATGCTGCCAAAGCCATACTGCTAAAAATAGCAGGGGTCCCACACTGCCTGCCAGGAACTGCTAAAAATAGCAATTCTGCAAAAAGCCTCCGAATGAGCCAGAACGAAAGACCACTGATCAATCTCCGCTAACTGAAGCTGAGCCAAGCTCCGAAGTGACCCTCTATCCAATCAATCAGCCTACGAGGGTCGTGTGATAGGCCAATCCTGTCCTCTGAGAGATGTCACTGAGAAGGGGACATGACACCTTTCTAGATCTACAAGTCCATAGGAGAGAACACTTACATTCTCTCACATTCAGATGGAAGGCTCCTCCCACTGCCATACAGTCGGCAATATCTCAAACACTTCAATCCTTCGGGGGAGGAGTAACTTTTTTTTATTTATGCTTTTTCGTTATGTTGTAATGTGTTTCCTCGGTCTGTGAAGTTTTGTCGTGTTTTAGGTGATTTAGGTTGTCTTGTTTTAGGTGTTTTTCAAGAAAATTTTTAACTTCTTAGGTGATTAGGAAAGTCCCGACTCCAATGCCCAACTAATAAGTCACTGGTCTACATTTAGAATTCAGAGATTCTCGATTCTCCTATGCCATAAGTATCCGACATGGTCACCAGATGGAGCCTAATGTTGTACCCAAAACAATTTTTTTGCTTCATTAAGGAATTTTGATTAAAATGGTCTAACCTTGTAAAATTGTTGTCACAAGTTAGTTTTTGGCAGTGCTCCACGGGGACTCGTCCCATACCTTGGTACCCCCGTCCCCGTCACAGAAACGTTTCAGGGACTTGGGGGACTTGGGGACTCTCGTAAACATCCCCTCGCCTTTGCATTTGACAGTGACAAACTTGAGCTCCAATTTTAATACAAACCTACCAGTTGCATCTGTTGATTAGGAACAGCCATATATTTTCTATGTTTTTGTCATTTTATTGTTGAAACTTGAAGCCTTTGTGGATTTTTTTATAGTTCTTATTTAATATGTATCCACATTGACAATAAAAGCATTTGAATTTGGTTAATTTGTTTGTCAAATCTCATGTGAAATCTCAATTCAAGTCTAATGCTATGTATTAATCTTCTACAATGCCTATGATGAATGCTTTATCAATCTTCTAATATGAATATTTGAAATTTCTCTATATTTTTAAAAATTTCCCTATTTTTTATAGCCATCCCCTAAAAAATGACCCGAAAGTACCCCCGTACTAGAAACACGTCCCACCATCCCCTGTCGTTCCCATCCCCAAAACTTGGGGGGGCATTAGGTTTTTGGGCATACAAAGTATGGACTTTTTTCGAGTTTACTATCTAGGTAATACTGGCAAAATTTGAAAATTTTGAAATTTATTGCATGCATTAAGCATTACGACTCATCTACATGAAAAATTCGATCAGCAAATGGGAGAGTTATTTGCAGCCTCAAGCTGCAAGATATTGATAAGTGCTTCGCCATTCCACCCCGTTCAAACAATTGTCATAGTCATGGAGGAATGTGACAAGATATGGCAGGAGGACAAGAAAAAATCTCAAAGGAAGGTTGCACAGAGGTGGCTTAAAGAACAAAAAACCAACTTCCCAAAGAAGCTTGGCCATAGGGAGTTCAAGGACGAGATAGCTATTTTGATTACTATTGCTCAATTTTCACCCACGGGCTCAATCAGGCAGGATAAATTATGTTTTAGATGTTCATAAGGGCCAAATGGGACATTTGCATCGAGAGTTAGGTCATGCATCTGATGACATTTCACAAGGAGCTCATTTGAAAAGTATGCCTCAATCAGTTTTGGCACAAAACTCATCAGAGAAGAAAGTCGGCAAGACCCTCCTGTTGTCTTGACGACTAGCAGTGCGTTCTACTTGGATTAATACACCCGTCGCTAGGACATTTTGGTCGCCATGAGTTTCCTATCTCTCCCCGACCGAGAAAGTCCTGCCGACAGTCGTTTACAAGGGTGGCGTCGGGGGGAATGATTTGCTTCGGCATGATGTCTCACCGACTAAGAGGTCTCGGCGACAAAATGAGAGTTCGGCAAAAGGTCTCGCTGACCAGGTAGTGTCTTCCCGACTGGATGGGCTCTCGCCAAAGCAAGAAGGCTCGCCATGAGGTCTTCCCAAAAGCGAAATGTCTTGCCGACATGGTGTGGTCTCGACGAATGGTGATGTCTTCGGGGAGATGTTTCAGCAAAATGAGGAGAGCTCGGCGAAGGGAGGTGCTATCGATAGGATGTCTTGCCGATGGTTGTTAGTCACGCCGACATGTTTTGTGCCTTCGGTGTAACGTGAAGAGCTCGATGTGATGTCTCGGCGAACAAAGGTGGTCTCCCCGAAATGTTTCGTGCTCGCTGAAAGATAAAGGGTTCGGCATAAGGTCTTGCCGACCCATGTGAGCTCTCGCCGAAACAAGATGGCTTCGAAGGGAAGTCTTGCTGACCCAAAAGGGTCTTGCCGAGATGAAGTGAGCTCGCCGAGATAGTTTGCCATCGGTATAATGTCTGGCCGACAGGGCGAAGTCTTGCCAAAGGAGTTGCACTCGCTGACTGAAGGCTCGGTCGGTGTAATGTCTCATTGACCGAAGGGGAATCTTGCCGAAACGAAGTGATCGGAGCTCGGCGAAATGAATGAGCTCAACAAGAGGTCTTGTCGACCCGTAGGAGTCTCATCGAAGGAATGATCGGAGCTCGGGGAGAGCGGAATGCGCTCGGTGAAGGGTCTTGCCGAGGGATGAAGGTCTCAACGATGAAAGGGATATCGGTATGACTCCTGAAGGCTCGCCATGAGGTCTTCCCGAAAGCGAAAAGTCTTGTCGATGGTTTCATGGATGTCGATGACTTTTGAACTCGCTATATGGTCTTGTCGATCGTCATGAGCTATGCCAATAACCGCTGAAGAATCTAATCGCATCGGGGAGACACGATTAGTGTCACCGATATGCGATTCTAGTGAGGCAACCTTTGACTGTCCGGGAATCTGCGTCGCATGAGTTCGGCCAATCAGAGGGAGCTAAGGACGCACCATGAGTTGTAATTGTGCATGATTTCGTGCCTTTGCTTTCCCAACTTTTGTAGTTCGTTGATGAAGCATTGAAGAAGAATATCAGAAGGCGCTTGCATTTTGATCATCTTATTTGAGTTATGTCTACGTCCTGTGTTAATAGCTTGTTGTCTCATTTCCCTCCTCGGATAGGAGTCCCTCCTCCTTGGATATTTGTTATTGACAGTTATCGTTTGATGTTGTTTAATGTGTTGACTTCCAAGCTATACTTCGGATAGGAGTCCCTCCTCCTTAGCAAGCTCATTGGCCAAGGCATCGTGATTTTGTTGTTTCTAGTAAACTATTTCCTAAGCCCATACCTCGGATAGGAGTCCCTCCTCCTTGGCAGGTCTCAGATCTAGTTTACCATGTAGAGTAGTTTGCTCGTACCAACCTTATCCCGGTGGTACCCGAGTTAAGAGCCTCGGTCATATTCTCTGAGACGCGACAGGTAATCCAACCAACCCATTCCCGCTCCTTTACCCTCATGCTCTGCTTACCTTGAAGGTATTGGATAGATAGAAGCTAGTTAGTCGTAGATGAGATCTGCGAAAACCGTAGAAAAGCTTAGCTACGGCGCATTGTGTTTGTGCACCCTTGTGTCCTGCCGCTGAAGCATAAAAAGATAGGAACTTTAGTTACATTTCCCTTCCCACGCATTGCTCCCAGTAGAGAGGGACTTCTCCTCTTTAAATAACGAAGAAGTGTTGCAAAACATTTGAAATAGCTGAACGTTTACAATCAGCACTCCAGAGGTGCTAATTTAAACGCCAACAGTTTTCTGGCGCCCACCGTGGGGCAACGAGGCATCAAACTTCAAGAAAAGCTAACGCTTTTATGTCACGGGAATGATCCTCTGGCATCCAATTGCATGATCCATACAAGAAGCAATGGATGGTAACAACAACAATGCTGGCAAGAGGCATCCACCTTCATTACCTTGGGGTAATAGTATTGGACCTTTGGCTTTTCAGGTAAATCATGAATTACCTAAAGGGTCAAGGAAACACTTTCCCCAATTTCATGGCGATGGAAGTCAACACCCAGATGAACATTTTGCTGCATTCACAACGGCTTGCGCCATCTTGCATGTGCCACATGAAGACATCGCAGTGCGTCTCTTTGTGGAGACTCTTGTTGGGAATGCTGCAGACTGGTTCAGTCACCTGAAGCCAGGCATTATTACAAGCTGGGAAACTATGAGCGAGAAGTTTTTGGCGAGATTCAAGCCCGCCGAAGACAATCATATGTTGTTTGCCCAGCTTGCAAATTCAAAGATGGAACGCAATGAACACATGAGGGAATTTGTATCAAGATTTAATCGTCTTGTTACAAGAATTTCTTCTACGCTCGATCCATCACCAGAGATCCTGATAAGCTGTTTCATAAATGCTCTTCCATCAGAGATAGCCTTCTTCCTGAAGATGGCAAAGGAAACAGAGTTGAAGAGTGTGCAAGAATACGCCATCAGGTTGGAGGATAATATGATCACTTCCGGCTTGATGAAAACAGATTCTACCAGATCTCTAGCTCAACAACCGTACCAGCCAAAGAGAGACAATCTTCAGCTACGGTTGCCAACACCTCCATCAAGACCAACGATTGAAGCTGCACACAGTGCAGTATTTTGTTGTTTCCATGACAGTGATGAACATACCGGATCCACCTGTCCTGAGAATCTGAGAATGACCCAAATCATGGGATACGCTGAAGCTGCTACCAGTTCTAGTTTTGTACCAACAAGTTCGAATGTTGTCTTACCACAGACGGACAACTTCGATGGCGACTCCGCAACGGGATACTTCGAACCCGTTATTAAAGAAGAAAAAGAAGCATACCGTCAGTATTCTCTTGCGGTGAATCATGAAAAATTTTCAACGCCTGTGACTACACGTGTTCAACACTTGAAAGCACAGAAAGAAGAGGAAGAAAGATGGAAATCAAACGAAAAGGGTGAAGAGGTGCCTTCCACTTCCAATCCCAGATCTTCACAGAAGAACGCTGTGCCAGTTGCTCAAGAGACGTCTTCAGCAAATTTTGACATCGTAGCTTCCATGATGAAGAACAAGGTACAAATCTCTCAACTGGAATATCTTCAGGACCATCCAGAACAAATAGATCAGATTCTCAATGTTGTGAAGAAGCAGGCTGTGCTCAAGTCATCTGTTCCAGCAGGAGCAAAGGCTGAAGTACGTCCCAGTAATTATGTAACTCTGGCAGAGATAGAAACTAAAGATCAGAACATTGCTTGTTCTGAAAAAAGACTGCTAGAGGACACAAGGTCATGGACAACACAGTTCGATGGAGGTTGTTCAGATACAAGTTCATAAGCAGGGGAAGTGATCATCTCCCCTAAAGGACAATTGCACTCACCAGTGAAATTGGAATTCACTGAGGCTGAGAAAGAGGTGCTTTTATTAGGCCTCAAAGATGCCAAAGACATGGGAATCAAATTCCTATGTATTAAAGGCGATCTGGAGCTGACTTGTGAGCCGGTCAATGGATATTTTCAGGTCAGCAAAGATCACCTACGGCATTATAGAAATCGAGTTTGGAACTCGATCAACTGGTTTGAAGAGTTCAACATCCCGAGGATGAACTACAACGGAACTAATGCCTTTGGGGTATCAGCTTTCCCATTTGCATCATATTCTGAATTTTGTCAGAGTACTTTTGCTTGGATATATGAATACCTAAGAATCTTCATCCCAGAGGGATTATCTCCTGTAATTCCCATCAGAAAATAAGTAAAGCCTTTCAGGCAGAAGCAGCACCGATGGGAGGCTCTTCGCACTGCCATGAAGCAGGCGATACTTGAAGCATTTCGTCCTTTTGGGGATGGGGTGAGTTCTTTGTAAAATAATTTTTCTTCGCTTTAACGTTATGTTGTTATGTTTTTCCCCGTTCTGTAAAGTATTGTCGTGTTTTAGGTGATTTCTTAGATGTTTTGTCGTAGGTGAATAAATTGGGGAACCCAATAAATAAGGTGAACTCTATTTTTAGGAATGTATGGAACCAAAGTCCTGATTCCGCTACCCAACTGATTAGATATACTGGTCTACGAAACTTGAGATTCTCGGTTCTCCTATGCCGTAGGTATCCGACATGGTCACCAAACGGAGCCTATGTTGTACCCCAAATAAATTTTTTGGCATTCTGTGTAAATTGAGCTAAATCTTGTTAAAATGCCATGAAAGGTCTGTTTTAGGTCAAACCAATCATAGAATCTTGGTGGGTTTTTGTCAAAGAACACACGCCCGTACCTTTGAAAATTTCGGTGTACTAGGGTTTTTCGGCCTCTACGGAAACCCTAAAATAGGACCTTTCTAGAAATAATTGAAAATGATTTTGATACGATAATTTGACCTCATGATCACACTGGTCAAGTCAAAATCACCAAAAAGTTTGTTTTACTTTGGTGGGTCTATTTCATTTTTTCAGGAGGAAAGATAGGACCTCTGAGGCCATTAATGGCAAAATGGCCGCGATCAGTGGCCGAAGCTAAGCTTCAAAAGCTTCAACCACACAACCATGGCTTTAAAAGGTCAAAAATGATGTCAGTTTTTGCGTGAAGGGGATTTTCAAAAAATGAAAAATGCTGAAAATTGACTAAGTCCGGAGAATGCACGCCTTGCTGCCAAGAGGAGGCTATGCAGTCAAATGCCTTAGTCATTTTCCCAAACATCCATACACGATGAACGTGAGACATGAAGAAATGGTGATCTTCGACGGAGGAGTTTTCTAAAATTGAAAAAGGTCGAGATTTGACTAAATCTGGAAATGTTACCGGCGTGAGAGATCGTTCACATGTCAAAAGTACTTTTCTCGCTGTGGGCTCTATGATCTTTATCAAAAGAAGTCACCCAAACATCCATACACAATGAACGTGGGACATGAAGAAATGGTGATCTTCGACGGAGGAGTTTCATGAAAGTGAAAAAGGTCAAAATTTGACTAACTCTGGAAATGTTACGAAGGAGAGATTGTTCACATGCTGAAAAGAGCCTTTTTCAAGCAGGGGCGCCCATGATCTTTTAAGGTCAAAAGAAGTCACCCAAACATCCATACACAATGAACGTGGGACATGAAGAAATGGTGATCTTCGACGGAGGAGTTTCCTGAAAGTGAAAAAGGTCAAAATTTGACTAACTCTGGAAATGTTACGAAGGAGAGATTGTTCACATGTTGAAAAGAGCCTTTTTCAAGCAGGGGCGCCCATGATCTTTTAAGGTCAAAAGAAGTCACCCAGATCATCCGCGCCTTCTATTCTGGCGCGCTATCTCTACGGCACGACAAGGAAAACAAACGTACCAATCATCCGGCGAATGTGATCACGCTGTACCGCTGATAAAGCAAAAAGAGGGCTGAGAAAATAAGAAACCACAGCTTGACGCATACAAAGTTCTATAGAAAAGAGCCTTTCCAAAGTTGAAAGGCCTTCTTTCTTGACCTCCGTGATGTCGATAAAATGACAAAAGGCTTCTAGGATATCTTTTCTCACCCCTGGGCAGATCTCTCAAACGAATCGCGAAGCATCAAACACCGACAAAGCAACAACTATACCGACCAAAGAGGCAACTTGTCGATGGAAATAATCAAAGCAAAGGAAAAAAGCTGCTCTTTTCAAGGAGGGGCGCCCTTGGATAAAGGAACCCTAAACTGAAATCCAGGTTTTCTGAAGACAGTCATTTTTGGCGAAGCAGAGCTGGGTACCTGATGAGACATCAAGCGAAATCATCTGACTCTCCGATCAACGAGAAATCCAGATCAGGCACGAGAGGTCATTTCAAAAAAGCTGAAGAACGAAGATCGAAAAATCACTAAGGCATTAGCAAAAGCGCCTTTTCTTGGGAAAGGCGCCCATTCTTCTGAAGCCTTAAACTCAGCTTTTTACTATCATGTCTCCCAGGCACTTCCTTTCAGTTTGGATCCAGCTCCACAGTGAATGTGTTCGCAACATCTCAGGATCAACAGACAGCGCTAGATTCAAGATCAAACAGGGGTCTTTCAGGAGAGAAAATAATAAAAAACTTGCAAAAATCAAAAGGGACGCCTTGAAGAAGTCAAAAGTCAAGTTGTTGACTAAAGTCGATATTTTGAGCAAAACTTGGCTAAAACAGTCCACGATCAGTGGAAATCCCTTTTTGAACTTTAGATCAAGCCAAAATCACTTTTGATCGTGAGTTAGGTCCCCAAACTTGTGGATCTAAGGCTTGAGTCTATGTAATCAAGGTATAGGCATCCTACTTCATTATTTCATTGCAGGTTGATGATCAAGAACAGCCATGAGCTCTCAAGGACGCCATTTACAGATCTGGCCAAGGTTTTCATCCGTTCTTCAATATTTCTTGTAGATCTGAAGTAGAAGAAGGTTGCTGATCTGAGGTTGGATTCAGAGACGGATTTTCTCATAGAGTCAGATAAAAACTTCCAATCCATCTTCTGTCTACTTCCTCTCTTCTTGTCTTAGGTTTTCTTGCACATTTTAAAAAAGGTGGCAGGCTACATCAGATCAGATCAACTGGGTAGATTCAGCATAATTTTCCAGAGAAACCCATCTCGTCAAATTTCCGAAAATCAACATATCTGCTGCCCCTATTTTTGGGGGTTTTTTCTCCAAAAGCTTCTTTAATCCAAATTCGAGGAATCGGCCCTATTCAAAGATACGAATCTAACAAAACCTATGTGCTTTACTTTTTCCTGAAAATACTTCTCGGTGGCGCTATTTTCGTGGGTTGTGGTTGTCCGTCCGCGTTTACAACAACAGCGAAGTTCTTCGTATCGACAATTTGGCGTCCTTGGACTTCAATTGAGCAACCAGACCTTGCACCAGCAACTCTCCAACCAGATCTTACACACATTGCTGGAGAGCAAACGGACATCATCAGTAGTCTGCGGATCTTTATCTTTGAAAAGAATACATCTCCCGCTCAGTGGAGAGCTGCAGCAATTACTCTGGACGAAGAAGAAAGAAAGGCTAATCTTGCAGCAAAAAGACCAATATTACCACCTCCCGCGTGGCAGTAAGCACCTTGGCTTACCAGCTGCGAAGAGGTCATTCCAAGCATGGAGCCGCCAAAAGTTACCAAGAGCAACGACTTGCACAAGAAAAGGAGATGGCGTGTCATCAAAACATTGACTATCTGAAAATGGAAGAAGTCAACACAAATCAAGAAGCTGTTGACCAGAAGTGATGATGAGGTGTCAGACACCTAAGAAGGACGTCCTACCCTCCAAGTGGCATTCATGAGACTTGAGTTGACTTGATGCTTCTTTCCAAGTCAACTCAAGGTGCTATTAAATGTAGTTGGAGTTAACTTGATGCTTCTTTCCAAGTTTAACTCCACTTTCCTTAAATCATGCATTGTCAGATCCCACTGATTAAGGATGTCTAATTGGCTTCCATGATTCGTGGATCTTAGATCTCCACTAAATGTGGATGTCTATTTTGGAAGGAGACTTTACATTTAAGTTCACCTTTAGTTTGCTTTTAGTCAACTGAAGTAGTTTCCAGTTGACTTTTATTGACTTTTGTTAACTCAAGTAGTTTTCCGGGGCTAATCACATGTTCCCCCTTTTTAGGAATAAATCTTGCTAATTAATTGGCAAGAACTCATTGTTAAGTCAAGGAGATTTTTGGGTTGCCCACTCCTTTGAGTTCTATAAATAAGAGCCTTGGGCTCATTGTTTGTTTAACTTTTACTTGCTATGCAAAATTGTTGCGCCATTGTTGCCAACAGCTTTGAAAGCGAATACTTGTTCACTCTTGGATGAGAGTTCGTTGGACGATTGTAATTGTGCATGATTTCGTGCCTTTGCTTTCCCAACTTTTGTAGTTCGTTGATGAAGCATTGAAGAAGAATATCAGAAGGCGCTTGCATTTTGATCATCTTATTTGAGTTATGTCTACGTCTTGTGTCTAATAGCTTGTTGTCTCATTTCCCTCCTCGGATAGGAGTCCCTCCTCCTTGGATATTTGTTATTGACAGTTATCGTTTGATGTTGTTTAATGTATTGACTTCCAAGCTATACTTCGGATAGGAGTCCCTCCTCCTTAGCAAGCTCGTTGGCCAAGGCATCGTGACTTTGTTGTTTCTAGTAAACTATTTCCTAAGCCCATACCTCGGATAGGAGTCCCTCCTCCTTGGCAGGTCTCAGATCTAGTTTACCGTGTAGAGTATTTGCTTGTACCAACCTTATCCCGGTGTGTACCCGAGAGTTCAGAGCCTCGGTCATATTCTCGGGAGATGGCGAATTCAGGTGATCCAACCAACCCATTCCCGCTCCTTTACCCTCATGCTCTGTTTACCTTGAAGGTATTGGATAGATAGAAGCTAGTTAGTCATAGTTGAGATCTGCAGAAACCAGAGAAAAGCTTAGCTACGGCGCATTGTGTTTGTGCACCCTTGTGTCCTGCCGCTGAAGCATAAAAAGATAGGAACTTAGTTAACATTTCCCTTCCCTACGCATTGCTCCCAGCAGAGAGGGACTTCTCCTCTTTAAATAACGAAGAAGTGTTGCAAAACATTTGAAATAGCTGAACGTTTACAATCAGCACTCCAGAGGTGCTAATTTAAACGCCAACAAGTTGTTTGACTGTTTGACTCCCCCCTGCGAACGAGATCAACAGAGCATAAGCAACGTGGATCTGCTCTGAGAATAAAGCGATTGATCAGTTCGATATCCAGGAGGTGTCATCGGTAAACAGAAGGGCGGAGACCGCAGGGACAGCTAGGATATCAAATGGCAAGGGTGCATAGACATTAATGATAGGAGCCTCAGGAGCATTCAAAGCAGCCCGGAAAGGATTTTCGAAGGTGGACACGAGGACCAGAAGTAAATGCGTTGCAAAAGATCAAGGAGGCCATTCTTGGAGCAACTCTTCACCGACATGGACAGCGGGGACACATCATTAACTTCCTTCAAAAGATCTAGGAGATCTTTTCTAGAGATGGATATTTTTGTGAGCCCTAGGGGCCGACACATTTTAGTATATATGGCATTTTTGCCTCTTTTGTAAAGGGTTCTGACTTGTATATTTTTCTACTTTTGTGACTTCGATAAGTCCTTAGAGGAGAATATTTAGTTTTGTAACCCATTTACAGACATTGTATGTACAGTTTCACCTTTGAAGATCAATAAAGAAAGCAACTTCTACCTTCTCAGTTATCTGTTTCATTGAGTGTGTTGAAAGATTGATAAACTTACATGTGAGTTTCTCTTATTCTTTGTTATTTGTCTCATTAATAGCACTTTTAAGCAGAGGAGATGTGTATATCGCAGGTTATAGGTTATGTTAGTGATGCAAACAGTTTTAGTTGTGAGGAGAATTTATCATCCTTCTAGGACTGTATGTATCGTAGCTTTCTTATAAAATATTTATGCAATATCATATGAGTATTGAATTGTGCATATCAGCTTTACTAGTTGATTGAAAATTGTGTGTTAAGCAGCTGTTCATGTTTGAACAATTTTGGTGTATCACCATAGGAGTAGTTTCCAATTTATGTATTCCTTCTCCCTTTACCTCACAAAGATTAGTAGTTTAGGTGATAACACAAAGGAAGCCGGCCTTCTCCGGAGGTTGACCTCTGTTTACAAGAAAACCCGCCACTTTAGAAGTCTTCCCATGTTACACTGAGGTGTTGAACATCAGGTTCAACATGGGTGCAACTTCAAGTGATAACAATTACCTTGCTCAACCGAGTTACAAGTCAAGAAGAAGCTCATCATTTGGCCATGGATGTTCTATGTCATTTCACATATTATCAATAATAAGGAACACTTTGACTGGGCTATGTTGATCAGTGAGGTTCTTCACCAACAGATCAAGGGTTTCTTAAAATCCACAAGTTTCATATGGTTTCTTATCTTGTCTATTTAACTGCATTTCAAGGAAATTTTATAACTTTGAAAACCATTGGAACCCTTGGCGTTTAGCATGTGCACAAATACTTCCCACAATTAGAGTTCTCAAACGCTGAACAAGATTTCAGGCAGGTGAATGACCATTTCTTGATGAAGATAGTCAAAGACCTTGATAATGAGATGCACATAAGAATTTCGACAGAGGCAAAATCAGCAATGGAGAATTGGGCAGATTGGTTTATCCAATTTGCCACATTCACCTATATTCGATTGTATGGTTACACCAGAGAGCCTTTGATGCTACCTAAATACCCGTCAGACAAGGTCTTGTTCATGGAATTCTTGAGACAGGTTCACGAGGTTCATACTTTTCTTCGCAATTGGCACAAGCAAGTGTTCACCTTTCCATGTGGACTAGGCATATACAAATGTAGATCAGCAGTCGATTGCAAGTTGATGAGCAACAAGTTGTCAAAACTCCATCTCAAGTACCTCAGTGAGAAGTGCTCCTATGATCCTCTAGGTCTCTTTGCAGCTCAGTTGGAGCGAAGTCATTCACAAAGGCCAGCTCTTGAAAACTTCAAGGTCAATTGCGAAGACGAATTCGAAGGCATCACTATTGCAGAATTACACTTCCTCAGCTTGATGGTTTCTTATTAGAAGACATTAAAGGTTTGTCAGATGATGACAGAGAGGTGTTACTTAGCACATTCGTCAAGGATCAAATTGCTCATCAGCCACTTCGACAACTAGATTGGTATGCCAGAGAGAGTACTTCAATTGAAGACTTGTCAAAAGTTGTCAAGACTAGCATGTAATTCTTGGACAGCAAGAGAAGGCGGAAGGTGGTTCCAATTGCAGAGCCGCCAGTGGTGTTTTCTTCACTACCTTCTACATCAAGGTCAAGACCTAGAGTTAAGGACATAATGCGTCCACCTGAAGGTGTCAAAGTTAGTGGAAAGATGAAGAGAGGAAGCACAAATCAACAAGTACAGATCGAGAAGGTGCCAAAAGTTCCAGTGGAGCTAGTGGTACAAGCTGAAATCGGGTCTTCATCCCCTACTTTTCCATTTTCTCCTCAGTCACCTCCCATTTAGATTGATTTAGTGCCAGAATCGGTGGTTCGTGAAACCTTAGTGCCAGTTGATTCGCCAGGAGTCAACACAACTACAGTAGTTTCGCCCAGAGAAGTTAACAATGATCACTCATGTTGGCTTGAAAAGACTTTCGATAGAAGGAGGCGAAAGCCTTCATATCAGCTGGATCTTTCTGAGTTTGGCAGTCCTTATTAAGATACTCAAACAAGAAGAGCAAGAAATAGGTACACATAGAGAAGAATCTTGAGGCAGAGATTGTTGTTGAAAT
>VDFB02333467.1:0-65286 GCA_007258455.2 Sequoia sempervirens
CTCTTCCCCCTTCCATCTCTACCTCTTTCTACCCCTATCTCTCCCTCTTTCTCCTCTTTCTATTGCAAAAATAACATGAGCCTGTTAATAATGCAACTTGGATATCTTCTTGATTTAGAAGTTTTGTTTTAGTCATGTTTTGATCCTTGTAATTGGCCCTCCATAGTTGGTTTGAAGCTATCACATCTCCATTGAGAAACTTTGTTGCACAAACACCATTATTTTATAAATGGCCAGCCAATTGACCTCATGTACTGCTCAAACGTATGCAAACAATAGACACTAGCAAAATATTCAAATTTATATTATTTTGAAACATTCCTCTTAGCATATATATCAAGATTTAAAAAAATAATAATTGAAACAAAAACATATATGTAGAGTGTAGTGATTTTTAAAAATATTTTTTAAGAATTTTATTTGTTTAGTCTTTTGAATAGAGGTAATTGATATTTCATGATAGATCTACATCCATTATAAAATTTAAAAAAATATATATTAAAGACAACATAATATATATTATATTTTTTGTAAAACTAATACTAAGGGCTATATACTTACAAAATTATATTTTCAAATAACTTCATTTGATCCCTCAAGAAGTGAATTAAAAATATTATTTTTATCACCATTTTGATAAATGCAATTAAGACATTATATTGAAGTTTGATTTAAGCTTGGTGATTCTATCCAAGGAGGTTTGATCTAACCTCCTTCAATCAAACCCCCTTAGATGGAATTCCTTTAGGTTTCAATCATTATTTTTTCTAAAAATTATGTGAGTTTAGACAAAAATAAGATGTAGCACATGTGAGAGAAACTATTGCGCTATCACCCATAAAACACTTGGTTTGGAATGAATACTTTTATTTGAATAAAGATTTATAACGACAAATCAACTCCAATCAATAAATTGAAGATATATTTGATAACAAAAAACAAATTTTCTCATTATATTATAATTTATTACTACGAAAAAAATATATTATTAATTTTTTTCTTAAAACAAAATATCAAATTAAATTTATATTAAGATTTTTCTACTTGATTATTTAAATTTTGTTTTCATATACAAATATTCTTCTATTGAAATTAATATTATTTCTTATATTTATAACCCTATATTAATCTTTGTTATAGGGAATATATTTTTGCATAGAAATCAAAAATTGCTTCCAAAGTACTTCATGATCAAATGAGATTTGATGATGTGATCACTATCAAAACCAATTTCAGTTTTTTTTTCTTTTCACATTAAGATTATAACAGGGGATAGGACTTGGTAGTTGAGCACCCTAACTTCATGCTCCTCAAAATCCTACATGGAAATTTCAAATCACTCCCAATTTTGTACAACTTACTTGGCAAGTCCTATGCTTATAACTAAGGTTTCATGGCCACATCTGCATGTTTTTTGTCAAGGTGTCCAAAAAGGCCCCAAAAAGTGAGATCGATAGTTGTGCACTAAGTCATGTTTTATTGGTGTGTTGATGTGGCATCACATGATTTGTTGCTTTTCAGATCTAAGAAATATAGTTCATTCAATTATGGGTAGTCATCATCAACACTAACGACTTTAAAGTCAACTATTGATCCAATATTGTAGAAATATTGGGCATAAGATCAACAAATGCTATAACAACTATTAGAACATGCTCAAATACTGTGTCCTCTCCCCTATTATATATTTTTACTTGAGATTAAAGCGTGACATTTGGGAAAGAGGTTCATTGAAAGATTAAATTATATATTTTTATATTAAGCTTCATTGAAAGCCATGAGTGGAGGATTAAATTTAATATTTTCAAGTTGAGATTAAGTTCATTGAACTACGCCAATGAAAAACAAATTATCAAGTGTTGTATAATGATTAGTTTTCGTCACTGTAATATGTTTGGAAGTAGAGTTAATAATAAATATTGTGTATCAATTAATATTTATTAGTGTAATATATTTGAAAATTGGTTTATTTGGTGATATAAACTATAATTGAGAATGATAGAAATGGGTCATTTATAAAAATGGTGGCACTAACATGCATAATTGCAATATATTAAGCTTATGGTAATGTCATACCTACTTGTAGTTAGGAGGAGGGACCAACTCACCCTTCATCTTATCATTTACAAGCAATAGCGTGTATCAACAAACAATGGGATGCAACAAAGCTCAAATATTTGTATGCATGGTGGTGAGATTTATCACTATTAAACAAATATAATTTCAATATTTTTAAAGGCATGAGTATTAACCCACTAAAGAAAGAAATCCAAGTTGACCTACAACTCCCAAGTTGTAGATGATACCACATGGTTATGTTTTCTCCCTATTATTACAATCTACTAGCCATAGCACAAGATGATCAATAATCACAATAAATGAGCATTGACATGCATACCCTCAAAACCTAATTTGATCTTGGTACACAAGTTTCTTGTACTTGCATAAACAATAAAAAATTATAATATGATACTCCTAAGCTTGTGATGTGCTTCATTATTGTATTTGAATTCCACTAAAAGTATGGTTGAATTTCCAACTAATGGGAACCACAATGTAGGAGGTATGTGTTGTCTTATCATTAGTGGTGACTTGAAAGGACACACTTTATCTACTCAAGTAGTTATGGTAGAAATTAGTTTATTCATTGTAGTGTATTAAGATCATAGTAGTGTCATATGCTAATAATATATTTAAAAATTAGTTTATTTGGTGATTTAAATTGTACTTGAGAAGTGTGTTATGGTAGAAATGGGCTAGTTATAGAAATATTTTTATTCATGCATTATTGTAGTGTATTAAGATCATAGTAGTGTCATACCCACATGTATTCAAGAGGAGGAACCAAGTCACTCTTTCTATTAGCATTTGCAAGCAATGGGATGCAACGATACCATATTTGTATGCATATTAGTGATCTTTCTCACTATTAAACAATCCAATTTCGATCTTTATAGAGCTATGAATATTGACCCACTGAAACAAGAAATCCAAGTTGATATTTAGTTACAACTACCAAGTTGTAGATGATACCACTTGGTTACTTTTTCTCTCTATTATTGCAATCCATTAGTTGTAGCACAAGATCATCAATAATCAGAATAAATGAGTATCAACAAGAATAGCCTGGAAACCTAAGTTGATCTTGCTACACAAGTTGCTACATGCATTTACAATGAAGAAATATAATACGATACTCCTAAGCTTGTAATGTACATCACTATTGTATTTGAATACCACTAAAAGTGTGTTTAAATTGCCAAATGATAGGAGCCACATTATAGGAGGTAGTTGTTGTCCTATGACTAGTGGTGACTTGAAATGATTTTTTTTTTCTATTCAAGTAGTTGTTAAGATATAACAAATTTGTCATGCTAATTCTATAAAATGGATAAATACTAATGGTTAGAGCTCTTGATGGACATTGCATGGGCATCCCCTACTCTTTCCCACATTGGTGATAAGTAGCAAAATGAAGTAGGAGTTTTGATTGATAGCAAACATAATTCTATCCTTTATAGAGTAGGCAACCTTTACCAAACAAATTATGTAAGTAAACCAAAAGCTTAACTTATGGCCTTAAGTTTCTTATTAATTCATTTAACCTATTCAAATCATCTTAATACTAGAGCAACCTAATATAAATACAATAAATCATGCAACAAATTCCTTTGATATTTTCCATAACATAAAACCTTTGTATACTATTTTTAATGGGAACGTATATCACTAAAATGTCAACAGTAAATAAATCAATGTTAGATTGTCATTAAAATGTAAAGAATAATGCAACAAATATCTTTATAATGTTACAGTCTAGGAATCGTTACTATTTTTGTTGTTGAATAATTTAATGGTATAATTGATAGATTGATATTGCTATTGATGTAAGATTTGTTTAAAATGTAATATTCTATATTGAACAAGGAGCATGACAAAGTCTTGAATTTTTTTAATAACATGACAATCTGGAGAAAAGTGCTAATTTTTTAGATAAGTTATATAATTTAATGTAACCAATTGTGAAATTTAATAAGTGGATAAATTATGAGTTTTAGATTTTAAGGTTTTGAATTTAACTAAGTAGGTATTATGATTTCAATAAAAGTTTGAGTTATAGTTTGCAATCAAATTATTGCACTTAATTGTATTTGCATCTTTTATTTTCAATGAGAGAGGAAACAATTGATATTTGGTTTATGCATAAATACTCTCTTTCAAGTTAATGTTTACATAGTATCTATTCTACTAAATTTGACATATCTACATTGGCATTTTTCACTTAACAAGGGGATATTTTTGGGTGGAACAATTAGAATTAACAAGAATGATGTATATATTGACATTAATTGGACTAGTGGACTTCACCATGTTAAAAGTTGTAGAGTGCTAGGATATTATTATGTGAATGATATTGTGTTGTAAATTCCTTGAGAATCCCAAATGCCACGATCTAAGTACCAACATAAATTGTATTACATTTTATTTTGGTAATTTATTATAATGCTCCCTTTTGAACTTTACATGTTAGTATTTTCATGCCATTTATTAGAATTATGTGCTCATTATGTTAGTATTGACATACCATTAATAAAGTTTTAGAAATCAATATATTTTATGACTTACTCATTATTTTTTATGATCATAAAATGGTATATTTCCAAGGAACCCAAAACCATTCTAAAAGTATAATCTTTCATCATTTACTTTCTTTGCACAAACTAAATATCCATGAATTTGTCCAAATTTATATTTTATGACCTTAAGAGCATTGGTAATTGGAGACATGGGACATGCATATGAGAAATGGGATTATTTTGAAATAAATAACAATAGAAAATTAATAAAGGTATGTATCTATTATAGTTATATGGTTGATACAAGACAAGGCTATGACTCTATTATAAGAATCTTAAACAAGTATAGATTTTGATATTCCTTTATCAACCCTTGTCTTCATACGATTAGTGGTGTCTTGTAATTTAGAATTATTTTGGTACAATTTTGATCTTGGGGTGACTCCTATAGATTCTAGTTTTAGGTACCACAAGAATATTGTCCCATTCATCCTAAACAACCTTCATTACACTCACTTTTTCCTTGACCTTGGTTAGAGACTCCTTAGGACATCTATAGTCCCAACTTAAATAAATAATATTAATCCATATGGTTAGGTCTTTCTTGACTAGATTTTCCTTGTATGACCTTTGGTCAAGTCCCTTGTGGGTTACTTTTTTCAGCCACATTATGTGGTGTAGATGCACAACTACATGTAGTGAACCCTTCAACCATATTGATTTACTTATCACCAAGTGAACTCCTTAGCCATATAGGGCCTCATCTAAGATTTCTTTAGGGACTTCTTACTATTGGATTATGAAGTCTTGGTTTGAGTTCCCTTTATGTCTTTATAGGTTTCTTTTTGGCTTGGCCCCAAGAAGTCATGTTGTGTAGATTTTTGTCACTAGATTCTTTATATATGTAAAGGGATTGATAATTAAAATTAGTAAAATTAAATAAATCAAATTTGATACTTATTTCCAAATATAATGATAAAAATGTGGCATAATAAATTTTAGGAATTGATTCATTAATGTGCCAAAATTTTAAAACCCTTTTGATGACTATTGTAGACTTGTGAGCATGACAATGTACTATCTTGGTTCACTTTTGAATTTGTAGATATGATCTCTATGAATGTCAAACTAAACCTAACATACAAACCCACACTTGTAAGTAACATACCTAATATGATATCTGAAGCCTTATGTTTGAAACTTGTTCACATTTGTGTCTATGCTCTAAATATTCATAAGGACTAGTGGTGTTTATAAATATCTTTAGGGAATCTTTTGAATTACGAGTCATGTTCTCAATCAAAACATTCCATGAAATATTTCAAAGATAATTAACAAAGGTCAAGTATAAAAAACAAGCATTCAGTATGCTCCTAGAATGATGGTGCAATGCTAATGTGGTTTTTTATCATTTTATGATTCAATTTTAGTTTCTAGATCATTCCTTTTATATTTACTAGATGATTAATTCCAATTAGGATATATCTTTTAATGCACACCCTACTAGTGTAATTTATAAATTTTTCACTTTAGTTATAGCCCACAATGTCTAGTGGAAATGAAGGGAATGGGGCATAATTTAAAATTTGAATTTAAGTTTTAGGTTTAGATTTGTGGCCACAAAAGTGATCTAGATTACTTTTATTTTTATATTCCTAAACTATGGAAATAGATGATAAATCAAAGGATCAAGAATGATTATGAGGATGAGTGATATCGATATTGGAATCAAATAATTTTATTTTTAACTTTCATGAAAATATACCATCATACACACTAGTTGGTGCATTTAAGGACAACCTAGTCATTGTGGGCACAAAACATTAGAGAAATGTATACAAATTTTAAAATCACACATATAAATACAATAATATAATGTGTCACTTTAATAACAATATTATATGGTAGTGTCATTATGTTGCACCTTTGGGTATATATCTCATCAACTATGAATAGTCATGTTATTTAATTATAAAGTTAAAACACTAGATCTTGGTTTAATAATACTAGTAGAACATTAGGGTTGGTTAAAATTACAAGGCTATGTCACACTTTTGTAAGGGAAATAACCGACATCGATCCCATCTTTTAACTTGAATCACTAGAAAGTGACATATATGTTTTAAATTTACAATGATGTAAACCAATGAAAAGTACAATTTTTAGTGTATTTTATATTTATAATTTTTTAGAAAAATAAAAAATTATTATTATTATTATTATTTTTTAGACTGCAGGAATCAGGTAGCACGACCCCATATAAACTGCAGTGCGCCTGGTAAACTTTTTAGCGTGACCGGCGGCGCTCGCGCGACACGCCCTCCGGTACCACAGGGGTGGGGGAGACTAGACCTCGTGACCAACCTCCTGCAACAGGAAAGAAATAAATTTTTTTTGAATATACATATGGCACTATAATTTAGTTGATAAAATGCTAAAAATTGAAGTTGAATGGGATGTCTCTAGATTTTTTTTCCTTTAATTTTCTTTTGTGTATTGATAACTTGAAACTTTAGAGCATGGATTTAAATTTTCTCCATATTGATAAATATATATTTTTAAATAAATTTTAATAATTTACATGTATTGAAAACACAACTATTTCCATGGGACATCACCTTTTTTCTTAAATATTTATCTAAAATAGCAAAAAAAATCATCTTGAAATAAAATCTCTTATCTAGTGTATCATATATTTTTTAAAAAAATTAAAAAAAATTTAATATTTTTTTCTTGACAAGATAATCAACCTTATATTTTAATATTGATGACCTAATTTAATAAAAAATAAAATATAAAATATAAAAAATAATCAAATTATTAAAAAAATATATTTTTGAAACCTACACTTATAAATCTACAAAAGGGTATTTTTACATTGTCAAAAAGATGTTAATTATAAGAGTTAGAGTTGTTGAAACATCAAGTTTTTAAATAATTTTATTTTTTTGATCTAGTGGGTAAAACCTAATGTTGGTCAATAGAATGTGTTTCTACATCTTGGTTTGGCATGCCAAATATCTATATATTTGTCTCTAGATCTATCCACATTTCTTCTATAAATTATTGTATTATTTTATTTGCAAATCAATCATTTCTATTTTTTCTCCCTCATGTTCTAAGCAATATTGGTCTTTTAAATCAATGAAAGTGTCACCTTTTCTAGATGTACCAACTAATTCAGTATCATTAGGATGATGTGTAGAGGAATTACCCAATTTTTTTCTCTAATGGTCCTATTGTCTCCTTATGTTAAGAAAATGATCTTCTCCATGTTGACATTTGGGTTTTCTTCCACATTCTAGAACTAATATTTAATTTACCACTAGAATATGGAATTGATTATCAAATAAATTCACCTTTCCCATCAATCAAGAGAGATAATTTTCTAATTATGTAAATCAACACTGATAGAACCACATTGTTACTACAAACTATCAATGGCTATAAAAGGAATTATTACTAAGGCTCTATTTTTTCAATTGCCTTTTCATCCCAAAAATGATGTCATTTTGTTGGGTCCTGAAATTGTTGCTCAACCATCATAGAACATAAATTTAACCTTCAAGGATAGAGATTGGGGCCCTTTATGAACCTTAAATCACACTTTTAATAGGTTCAAGAATTAGTGAACTTGTTGACATAATGAAGTTCTCTTTTCTCCTTTTCTTTCTCTCTCTCTCTCTCCATCTTTCTTTAAATTTTTCACTTTTGAAAAACTATAAAACCATGTTGGAATTTCAATAGGTTTATAAACCAAAGAATTAGTGACAAATCAAACCTGGTCATCATCCCTCTTTATCGTAATTTTAGAATTTTGTGAACCTAGGAACTTGTTGTAGTATTTTTGGATTCACTAACTTAAAAACTTATTGACACTTAAACGTTAACATCCTTTTTATTGGTAACTTAGAAATTTATTGACTCATTGTGTTGGAAAAAAGGTGAAACTAAGATGCAATATTAAATTATGTATGTGTATTCAAATCTGAAAATAAGAATACCAAATCTAATTATAAGTATGTGATTGCACATTCACCATAATAGAAAATTCAGCAAACAAATATGGTACAAGATTTATGTGGAGAAACACTTTCAAGAAAAAAATCCACATGAAAAAAGAGGGCAAGTATATTATTTATCTTCAAAAGAGAGATACACCACAATACACTTCTTTGTTGATCTCCTACAACCCAGATGTTTCCATACACCTCCAAATAACACATTATGTTATTATCATCTCAAGGCTCCAATTTATAGAACTTGTGGGAGGAAGAATCATAGTGGTAAACCAAAACAAGAGGTGTCAAAACCACTTGCAAAGACCCATGCCCCTTCCTTGGAAAAATAATTCATGTTAATAAATTAATTAATATTCACAAGGCTTCAACCTGGGCACTTAATCCATAGCCTCTTCAACTTCTAGCATTTAGGATGCTTCAGTGACTATTCAAATTCTAGATGGAGAACCAATGGACATCTGTTTCCCTCCAAACTTGGTGACCCACTCAAGACTCTTTAGATTCCTAATGTGAACACCTAGGAGGGATAATTTTATCCTTAAGTGATGTGTAACTTCCACCAACATTAAATTTCCTCTCAAAAATACATTTATAATATTGCCAAAATTAAATCCATTTCTCTCATGTCCCCTAAAACACTTTTCAAAAAACATGCAAACGTAAAAATGACATAGGTTTGCAAGGTAAATGTCATCTAACCTAACACTATCCCACTTGACATTATAAATTGTAATTACATCCAAGAGATACACAATAAATCAACTAGAGTGATCAAGGCACATGGCCTTCTTGCACCAAGATAACTTATCCATGGTCATTGGTTTCATGAGAGAATTTACAAAGTTATCCAAAGTGTCAACCTTATCAATCAAGACCTTACCATTCTCAACCATCTCTCAGACAAAATGATATTGAACATAAACATGCTTAGTATGAGCATGACACATAGAATTTTTGTCCAAACAAATATCACTCTGACTATCAGATCTAATCCTCATTGTCCTACAATCAAAATCAATGACATTACCAAGTCTTTGTAATCATACCGCCTCCTTAGAGGCATGCATAGCATCCATATACTCTACTTTAGTGGTGGAAAAAACAACTATAGACTACCTCTTACTCATCCAACTCATTGCACCTCCAAACAAATTAAATACATAATATGTTTTCTTTCAACTAAGGCCTTAAATTCCTTAAACTTAGTGAAAACTTTAGATTTTGAATGCATAAAATAAATCCAAGTGTATCTTGATACATCATCAATGAAAGATACATAATACTGAGATTTACCCAAAAATTCAACATCCACTTGACCACATACATCTGAATAAATGATCTCTAATAATCTCTTTGCCTTATTAGTTCCACTAGAAAATGATGATCTATTTCATTTTCAAAACACACAATGTTCACAAAAATCATTTTTACCAACAAAATAATCAAAAATATCGTCAACCATATTTTTATTTAAAATAGTCTTAAGTCCTTTTTCACCTATGTGACCCAATCTATGGTGCCACAAAATACATGTATTTTTCAATGTTTTTGACTAAAATAGTAGGGAAAGGGCCCTAATCCCAAGAGTTTAAGACAAAATAAAACAAAACAAAGAAACAACAAGAGGGAACACATGCTCGAAAAAATAGCTAAAGGGAATGTAGTCCCAACAAAACTAAAAAGACAAGACCAAGAACAAACAAAAACCACAGAGGCCCAACTAGTTTATCAAGCCCCAGTCTTCAAGGAGGGAATCAAGGGTTATTTCCTAGTCCTCCGTATCCTTCTGCTCATAAAAATTCTTATCATTCACCTTCTCCTAATCATCTTTTTTTTCCCTTTTCTTCTTCTGTTTGGTGATATTAGAGTGGCCAAAGACAATACCAATCACTAACTTATGCATAATGCCTTTGTAAGCATTATAATATTGGGTAAGAAATTTTTCAAATGAAAAATTCTATCATTGCATCTGTTGGAGACAAGTTTCTCCAACTCAAATAGTTTAGCCTGCATATTTTTTATGGTAGCATTATATTTATCCTTAGTGTTTTAAGCAAGAATGGAGGGAGGGTGATTCTCCACAATGTTGTTCGTGGTCTCCTGAGGTTTAGGATAGGGAGGGGCCAAAAAATCCTTCAAAATCACATCAACATTTCATTCATAGTCTATATCAACCTTAACACCATCATCAACATGTTCCTTGTTATTATCACTACCATGCATCTCATTAGACTCGTTCTTTGAGTCATCATCCTCTAAACCCTCCAAATTTTGAGGAATAATATCCTCTTCCTTAGACTCATCCTCATCATACACCTCCTAAATTTGTTTATGTTTGGTAATATTAGGGTCCTCGTAGTTTTGGGCTTTGGAAAGTCTAGTAGACCTGCGGCCCCCAAAACCTTTGGTATCACAAAGAGTAGTCCCCACAACCACTTTCTCTACCCCCTTAGCATCAAAGATGTCAATATCCTCACCCACAACTAGGGGAGGAATGGGGATTTTTAATTTTTCTCATTGTTACCCTGTTGTTTATCATGCACACTAGGGGTTACCACCTTTTGTTTCTTGGCCGATGAGGTCTCTAACAATTCAAACTAGAGAGTGGAGATCATAGGAGGCCCCTTACCCTTTTTCCCAAACCCACCTTGCTAGCAGAGCTAGGGATAGGGTTAAGAGAAGAGGGGGACCCAAAGGATTTATCATCAAGGAGCTTGATTTTGACATTGCTCTTCACCTTGGGCTTGAAGAAGGGGTCATAGAGAGGTAGTATTCATTGAGGGCCATGATGAGGCCTTGATGTAGAAGGGGATATGTGACTTTGAGAATGCATGCCTCAAGGGAGGTAACTTAAAGTAGAGGCGTATAGCCTACAAAAAGTCCCTATTTGAGATCCTTTAGCTATCACCAAAATCCCTCTTACCAACTTGCAACCAAACTTATTTAATGCCACATGAATTCTAGAATTATTTAACTTGGACGTTGAAAGTAAATTTCTTGCAAGTCTTGGAATATGCAAAACATTATCAAGAGATTTAATTAACATGGTGCAAGGGATGTGTATCGTACCCTGAAGTTACTCATGAGTACCTCCATTAGGTGAGATAGAGCTAACCTTGGGTAAGTATTTTCATCCAAGGTAAGGGGTGTAATGGTGGAACATGACCTTCAATACCCTAGCTATCCATTCATAGGTAGATGGTTTAGTTCCATTTGTGGGACTACATTATGTGTCAAACCTACTTGAATGATTATAGGTTTTTCATGTGTTTGATGTGTCTTCTTGTGCAAAACCAATGAATATCATAATGATTTTTCATCTAAACCAATATGTTTTTTTTTTTTTTGTTGATTCTTATTGCATTAGATAATAGAGCAAACATTTGAATCCTTATTGCCAAATATTGGTGTCAAAACAATTTTATCAAGCATCAAAATTTGAAAAGATTAAAATATTCATTGTTAGGAGGTTGAAACCAATCCATAACCCATCATCCAAAACCATAGTTCCATAATTCATCTCACCTTACATATTTCCAAGACTTTTCCATCCCATATCCATATCATCCTAGTTTTATCCATCTAAACTCAAACTTGAAATCAAGACCTTTATACTATTATCATTTTATCATCATAGGTTGCTTAAGAATCTAACCTATCTTAACTCTAGTTGAGCACCCTTGTCTTGCTTATGATCTTTCCTATCTTAAGTATATATATCCTAGTTTATCCAAAAAATTAACCAAGGCCTTCAAATCTAGTTTTAGTTTAATCCTTCATAATCCAAATTAAATCTTTTATCCTCCATCAAATCACCTCATTCAATTCAATCATCATCCTACCAAACTTAGCATTTAAATGCAAGTATTTTAAAAATTTATCCTTTTTTCAAATCATAGTCAAATCCAACTTATCCTAGCCTCCTATTTGCACCATGGATGCTTGGTTTGAGAACTTTATAATGCAAGATAGAACATATAGTTTTCCTACTTAATGTGAATCTAATCCAAAACCCAAAATCACCATCAAAGAAGCTCCTAAAAATATGCATCCATTAGATGAGATATTTTACCCTAGTCAAATAAAATTCCTTTTTCTTAAGATGATGATAATCTTGTAGATCAAGACGAGTATCTTGATGATAATAGATTTGATGATTAGCTTGTTCTACATAAACTTGCTATAAATTTTTTTCCTTCACCTACATCTATGCAATAACCTCCCAATCAAAACCTTATTAACATTAGTCACTATGATAAACCTACATCCATTGGTTATCCTTATGATAATATTGATAAAGGAAGAACTAGTTTGAAGCAAGGTGCTTATATCCAATCAGTGTTTCCAAATTCAACCTGTTGTGGGTAATCCATATCTTCTATACCCTATCTAGATCCTACATCTCCTCCTTACACTCCAAAATATCCTATCCATCTATCCAAAAAATTAATCCACATTCTAAACCCACCAAATCCAAACAATCATTTTTGGGTTTCCTTCAAGGACTATTAACAAAGGAAGAATATCCATCACACAAATTATTTGAGTTTTCTTCTTGAATTCTTATCCAAGAGTAAAATGGTACCATGCTTTTCCAATAAATAACATTAAACATTCAAAATCCTAGTGACATTCCCATCAAAGATCAATTATCATCATGTAAGGGCCTTTTCAATCCCAAGTATATTGAGCATGAACAAGAAAATCATAGTAGCATAATTCCCCATCAAAAACCATCATGTAATATGATACCTATTCAACCCATAAAAGATTCTACTAGTCCCATCCTTGTCCAAAATAAAACACTATCATACAAATCAATGTCCAATAAGCCTATTCAAGATTATTTTATCCTAAGTTCAAGTCAAGGTCCATTTGTTGGTGATACAAATACTATCAATCCTATCCAAGAAAATCCTATGTTTATCCTAAATCAAGAGCTATGTCTAGAAAAAAATCCAAAGCAAGTTCAAACATGTCCTCAACCAAGTCAAGGTATCTAAACTCAAGATCCAAGTATTCGAGAGAAATGCATCCAAGCTACTCCCATTTATGATCATGATCCTAGCTATGATCAAAAGAGCCAAGTAGACTCTCTCACCAAAATTTATGCTATCCACAATAAAGAGGTCCAAGATAATCCTATCCATCATCCAACAACCTACCTCATATGATGAGACACTTGTTACCCAAAAAAACATAGGCAATAAAATCAATGACAATGATCATAACATATATAATTCTAATGAGAAAAGTGGTCATCATGACCTTAATAATATCAAACAAGAGGAAAATAAATTCACAATGGATACTATTAAACATTTATATGATTGTGATACAAGTTTACAAGATAAAAAAGCATCAACATCATATTATAAAATAGAATCAACTACCTTTATACAATCATAATTTATCATAGATGGGACAATAAAATGTTCTAATTATCCTCAAAAGAACACAAATGGGCTAGCATCATTCTTTGAAAATAAGCATCCTATTGCAAAAAAAATGCAAAATCATGAATTATCAAAGAAAAGGATTGGGCCTTCATGAGCAAGGTATTACAGAGCCTATCCCAATCTAAATTAGCTATGGTCAAGGAATTAGATACAATTATTCTACCAAAAAATCTAATGATGTTAGTGGTACTTCAATGATCATTGATGTAATGCCATCCAGTGTGAGCATCGAGATAGGGATCATTCCTAGCCCCTATAATAAGCTTGCTACTAAGAATCCTTTCAATTCCACCATACCTACCAACAAAATTTATCCTCAAAATCTTCCATGTTGAAGTAATTAGAACATCACTTGACAATTAATTAACCATTAATTAATTAGTAAGTCCCTTGTTACTTTATTCACTTGAGCTAAACTTAGGAGTGATTTTTTATTATTAGATTGGGCTAAATATAGGTTAAGTTGTCTCATTTCATGAGATTAGGACACTTGTCACAATGTAATCAAATCTTCATCTAGGGTTTGATTTTTCCTTTTAAAGGAATTATTATTCATTGTAATCCTTCATCTAGGTATTCATTATTCAATACAAAGGGCATATCAAACGCTTTTATGGAACAATCTTTTCTCTCTTGGTTGCATAGAAAATCAATTGCTTTGATCTCTCGTTTGTGATAATTTTTTTTGATTGTAGGTGATTTTCGAGAGCTGTGGGGTTCACTATAAAATCCAACATGGTATCAGAGCACCAGATCTATGACTTCCTACCTAAATTTTGAGAGATCTAGCCTTGAGGGAAAAATCAACTCATCCTAGAAAAAAAAGAATTACTGTTGAGTCTAGAATGACCAAAAAACCTAAGAATTTCTAGCGTTTCATCAAATTTGGAGTTGTAAAAAAGGAAATTTTCATTTGCAGTACGAACCTCCATAAAGAATCCCGTATGGTATATGGAATATATACGACCTTGGTGTATTAATTTCTCTAGTCTGTGTGTAAGGTACATAGGGTTTCATTAAAAAAGTTGATTTAATTTTTTCAAATTCTTTTTTAACAGATTGGAAAAAAAAACAAAAAAGTAGAAACAAAAAAATCAAAATTAGCTTTAATACTACACATGGTATGACAACTACAATACCCTAGTAGGTCTACTGCCCTATATCATGGCCAACAACCAATCGCTAGCTGATCGACAATGTTATTATCACCCCCGACGACCTCCACATTCCACCCGACGATACAAATCACTGGTGCTGGCCGAAGTCAACATTGATGGCAACCAATCCTACTAGTAGTAGAACAAATATTTTAGGCGACCTCACAACATCTTCTCAACGAATATTTTGATTAAGGTGACACATATTCTGTCACTTTTTGCTTTATTCGATGATTGGATTTTTTTCTAGCCAATCAAACTATTTTATGAATATTCCTTTATTGATGTCATGTTTATGTTAGCATGAAATCATCATACAGACCCCTCTTGCTCTCCTCCTAACCACCATTTTCCCTAAAGGATCAACATTTTTCTTTTTGGCATAACTTAGGCATATGATGTTGAAATCAAGCAAATGATATATCATTGGAAAGTTGGTTCCAAGCAATTTGTAGTGGTGTAGGTCTCACCATCAGATTTTTCTACTAGTTTATTGTATTCTCATTTAAACTCAGATCTTCATTTCCTTCTTCCAATCTCATGACATTTTTCCTGTATCTCTGATTTTCACAATTCTAATAGTGTTGGAAAGTTATTTTAGAGCTCTTCAAATCCATTCATGTGATTTTTGCAGAATCTACCTTAGGTACACTTTATTCAATTTTTTTATTTCATATTTCTATAAATTACTTAGACATATTGGCACCTAGAAATGATCTATTTGCATGAGACGACTTCATTTGATCTACATTACATGTACTAAATTTTTTAGTCTTTGATTTTATCATTTGAGAGGTCATCTTGGAAAAGGATAACTATGAGTCTTGGCGACACGACATCTTGACACATCTCAGGTGGCTCGATCTTTTGCCTTATCTTTGTGGACTCATACCTACACCAGACACACTAGGGAGTTATTCAACATGGGGTATTATCAATGGTCATGTTGTATGAGTTATATGTTCTAGTGTTGATATTGAAACTGTGTGATGTATCATAAATTGATTGTCCCCAAACACTTTGAAATCAACTTTGGGAGATCCATAGAGACTCTCATATCTCTCCATACCTAGAGGATCTTGCTGCATATTATCTCATTCCCCTTGTAGATGCAGATTTTATACCCTTTGATGATGATACTTTAAAGGATCTTGAGTATATCATAGGTCTTGCATGTTCTAATGGTTTAGATACTTGTCTTCATGTTCCAACTCTTCAGATTGGGACTTCATCACCATATTCTATTGTTCCTTATCAACTTGGAATCACCACATCCATGGACCGTATTGGTTTAGTGCAACAAGACATTCATCATTTGTCAAATAAAACTACTTGGGATTCATATCTTGCAGACATATCATCCCTTTTTGTAGACTCATATATTGCATATCTGGAGTATTACTGTGAGGAAATTCATCTCCTCTTTTGTGATAGCAATATCATTGTTGTTGGCCCACCATATTTATAACCTTTGCATCTTGTTTTCCATTAGTCTTCCCAAGATCTTGGATTGACATCATCTCTTTTTGAAATTTGGACACTTGATCACTTTTTAGAGGCAAGCATCATTTGGATTTGGATTCCTAATTCACCCATATTTTTGGATTATCTTCTCCAATCACCAGTGGATCTGTTTCTTCCTAAGGGGAGAAATGTAGTTTGCAAGTAGTGGATTGTATTTTATCTTCAGGTGTTCATAATTGTCACATGAGCTACTTATTTATGGGTGTATTCATATACTCTTTCTTTCTCCTACTGGGGGACATAGATTGTAGTTGTGTGATAGAAGTAGTCCTTAGGGGGTCACATTGAGTCCTCCTATTCTTCTTTCACTAGTGTAGTTATTTTATTTTCTCTTTTAGAGAGGAATTTTTCCTTTGTTGTTTTATCCTTTTATCTGGTTATGGTATATTTATTTGTTTGTACATGGGTATCTCATCAGGGCTTTATAGATTCTCCCTAAGTTGATCTTAAAGGCGAGTGTTGGAGTAATTAGGACATCACTTGATAATTAATTAATTGTTAAGTCCCTTATTACTTTATTCACTTAAGCTGAACTTAGGAGTGATTTTTTATTATTATATTGGGCTAATATAGGTTATCTCATTGCATGAGATTAGGAAACTTGTCACAATCTAATCAAATCATCATCTAGGATTTGCCTTTTCCTTTTATAAGGAATGATCCTTCATTGTAATCATTCATCCAGGTATTCATTATTTAATACAAAGGGAATATCAGATGCCTTTGTGGATCAACATTTTCTCTCTTGGTTGCATAGAAAATCATTTGCTTTGATATATTGTTTGTGATAGGTGTTTTGGTTGCAGGTGATTTCTGGGAGTTATGGGGTTCACTATCAACTCCAAAATTCCACCCCTCAATCAAGACCAACAAAATCGTAGAGAATATAAAAAAAAGAATCTAAGTCAAAATTAAAGAACATATGAATACAAATATCAAACAAAGCATATAAAAGCAATATGGGTCCCAAAACAATCCCATTCAAATCAAATGAAACAAAATTTATATACCAAAATAGGAAGGCACATCAAAAGATTCACCATAGATACATCAAGTGTTTACCACCTTATAACTTGTACAAGGATGTTGGTCCTAGTCTTTATCTTAATCCCACATTCAAAATTCATAATCCAAAATCCGAATTCCATAATCCATCATCTCATATTTGGTGAGTGAAAATTATGCCAGACTAATCTACATTTCTTGTTTATCCATTTGAACCCAATACATCACAATTTCCTGATTCCATATCCAACATCCCCCATCAAAATCCAAAGTCACACATAAAATAAAAAAATAAATGCCCAAATCCACCATGTTGTGGCAACAACACTTTACCATAAGTGTTATGATGGTACCCTATCGAAATGTAAACATCTGGATAAGGCCAATTTAGTCATCAATGAGGATCACTTCAACATCAAAGGATTGTACAATAGTTCTTTAATATTGATAAAGCTACTTCAAGAATGATATTATTTGCATGTAATGACTAGATGAAAATAATATTATTTGCATGTAATAAGGAGAAATAATTCATCTAATGGTGAAAACCATTTTAATGGTGCCTTGGATAAGTACCGTGATGAAAATACATTCATGAGTGTCATGTGTAAATCAATTGTCTACATCATTTTACACTTGAGGGAAAGTTATCTCATCTATCCCATATTATCTTCTTTCTCATCGTAATTCATCGTCTCCATGTCTCTTTGCTATCATCCCTCATCATTGAACGTATTTCATGTTGATCTTCATAAGAATTGAGGTATGATTTGCTACATTCTATCATAAAATGCTTGAAATAGAACATCCTTCTGCAACAAATCCTCTATCCATCTTGTTATCACTTATGCCATACCTTGTATCCATTTAGTCCAACATCTTGAACAAAATTTGCAAATTAGGGACATGTTTTCCTTTGTGACATAGTTCTTGGAGGTCTCATCCTTCCTTTCGATCCACTATTGTTAACCCTTTGACCCATCTATCTTACTATCCGCTATTGGTAATCCCTTAACCCATTAATACACCTTTCGATCCACTATCAACAATCCTTTAATCCATCCATCCAATTCATTAAGCCCCTTATCCTAAATCAACCTATCTCACATCCTTATTTTATAGACTTGGTGCTCCCTTGTCATTAATTATCATACAAAGACAATAATCCCATCCAAATCAATGCAATTCCATAATCAAGTAGCAATCCAATGCAACCATCCAAATAAATCCAATACAATCCTAAAGTAGTTAATCCACTTCAAGTGATCCTTATCTAGACATATTTCCAAGCAATCTAGCCAATCATCCTAAAAGCATCCAACAATTTTGTTCCCAACCTTGCTGCAAAAAATATTAATAAACTTAATCCAATCAATCCTCGTCATTGGGATATATCATTTCCAATCCTTGTGTTTCTCTCAGGACATATCATTCCCACATCAATAACACAATCCTAACATATTGCTCAAGATATATTGTTTCCACATCAATAACACTATCATCATCATCATCATCATCAATCATTATTTTTTAGCTTGATTAAGGGACACATCATGTTTCTCTTTGTATCATTTTATACATTCTTCCTTTCTTTTCTTGCATGTGCTATCATTTTATCTTGTATATGTATTGGTCCTTACAACATACTTTTCACAATAACATGGTATTATAGGCATATGCTTGCATGTGACCTTCAGTTCTTTATGCATTTGACACATTGTCACCATGGTCCTTGCATCATAGTGCATAATGTTAGGTGCTATATCAAATATCAAGTCACTCACACTGTCTTAGCATGACTATCCCTTACCCTCATCCTTCGTTTCCATCCATTTCTAGAGCCTACTCGTGTCCTTCATACTTGTCTATCCTCTCAAGGGGGCATCATCCTATCCTCATTTTTATAACCCCCATCCTTTTATAACTCCCATCCTTTTCCATCTCATCCTACATCTTTATTCTTCTTTGAAATGAAATTTCTTCTTTTACTCACAACGTTGGCTCAAAGAGGGACAAAATGTAGACACCTAAAATTTACCCAAAACCTTAAGTCCTAAATTCTATCCCAAAAGTATGATTTTTCCACCAAGTCCTGATTATCCTTAATTTTCACCTAATTATTTCTATGTTCCCCAAGTCCTAAATCATTTTCATAAGCCTTAATTCCTATTTCATGTCCCCTTTTCTTATGAATTTAGTTAATCAAGCTAATTAAATTCTCCTCTTAACCACCAAAATTCTAAAAATTAAATAATAATTCCCCCTTTTCCCCTCCACTCATCCCATAACCAATTTCTAGCCATCTCACCAAAATTCAAAAATCAATTAATAAATCTCAAATATCCTCCACCCTTGATCTTCCAACAACCAAATCAACTCAATCCTAGCCATTCATTTGTCTTTTGGTCTCAATTGTTGATCTTCATCTTGCTAAGCCTATAAATCTACCCTCTCATGAACCATTTTGAGGAGGATACAAAATAATTGCATTGTTATGCTATCAAAGTCTTGAAGAATCAATCACCCTCACTGCAATGTCATGTTGTTGGTTTGAGCAACCATATTTGATACATTTTTGAGAAAATCTACCTTCATGATGCAACAAGAATCAATATGGGTAAAATTATTATTTTTATTCATCTATTGTTTGATTTTTTTCTCTAATGGAGGTTGCATTAAGTGCATATTGGTCCACATTTTTTGTACATAGGTTGATTTTTCAAGTGCTCATGTCATAGCTATTTTTTTGCTTCCATAGTGTTAAGGGGATTTTCTTGTGGTAAGTTAGACTACCCATGGAAATCCATTTGCAATTTTCTCAATAGTCAAGAGCCCTAGTTTTAGTCAAAATTTTAGGTTTGCTAGATTGCTTGAGTTAGGTAAATTGTGTGAGAATGTGTTAAGTGTTTTCCTCAAGTAGTGAGATTAGGAAATTTATCATATGTTTGCATTGTTGGATCATCAAAGGCATTGTGTTTGTTTTACCTTGTAGTAGATATCAAAGTGCAAGTGAATAAAATATTATATCAAACTTCTATCACCTCATTTGGCATTTAAGTGGTTCAATTTGGGGATAGACTTGAAATCATATTTTAATTCCATTTTAGTCTTGGTTGAGTTTGGTTATGCCTAAGATTTTTTTGGAAAAGAATAAATATATTAAATAAGGAATCATAGAAAATTACATAAAATATTTCTAACCAATGATAACTATTATGAAATCTTAAAGGGTAAAATTCCAAGAAGGTTTACCACAAACCCACCACCTCAATAAACCAAAAGAGACCATGAAACCAATTAAACATATTAAGAAAATTAAACCAAATAGATCAAACCAAATCATTATGAAGGAACTAAAAAAATTGCGAAGATTGAGCAATGTATAGGGCCACCCAATCTATGAACTTCCAAGTGTGATTGTCATTAGAGGCCTATTTGGCCAAATAGACGTGACAACATTTCATTATTTGGCGATATGAACAAAGGAGATAGACTCAAAATATTGTGAAATGTGAAGAATTTGTTTAACATAAAAAGCCAACCACCAAGAAGACTCTTGAAACCTTCCACTATTCATAAGGAAGACCAAAACCATAGAATCCATCTCACAAATTATCTTCTTCCAACCTAGCTCACTAGCTTTTTAAATTAACACATCTTGTCTAACTCCACCTATCCTTGCAACACCCAGGCTACCATGAGAAAAACTATTAGTGTTAATTTTGAAAAAAACCCAAAGGACGAGAAGACCATTTACCAACTCTATTCACCTTTTTAGAAGATTTGAGCCTAGAACTAGAAGGAACAAATCCAATCAAATAACCCAAATCAAGTTGCCTCAAAATTTGAATATAATAGGATGCTAAGACTTCATCCACATAACGCTTCACCAACAAAGTTTCTTTTATTGCATTCAAAATCTTTTACCAAACATACCCAATACAAATTTTCTAATTTATAATTGTATCATATCAAACTAACCCTAATGATCAAGGGATGTGAGATTCTGCCATGTGTACAAAAGGTAATGAAGATTTAAACAAGTGTCATCATCTCGAAAAACTATAGGTTAATTTTGAAAAAACCCAAAGGACGAGAAGACCATTTACCAATTCTATTCACCTTATTAGAAAATTTGAGCCTAGAACTAAAAGGAACAAATCCAATCAAATGATGCAGATCAAGTTGTCTAAAAAATTTAATATCATAGAATGCTAAGATTTCATCCATAAAACACTTAACCACCAAAGTTTCTTTTATTGAGTTCAAAATCTTTTACCAAACATACCCACTACAAGTGTCATCATCATAAAACACTTAACCACCAAAGTTTCTTTTATTGAGTTCAAAATCTTTTACCAAACATACCCACTACAAGTGTCATCATCTCGAAACTACTAGATTTCCAATAGAAATAAAGCTCCCCAATTCTCTATTGTTTTATTAAGTTAAATTCCTATATCAAGTCCAAATTCATATTGGCAAGGGATGCTTACCTAATCAAGCATTTAGACTTGATATCACAAATCAAATTGGCTGAGAGCCCACATCACGTATGCATTTGATAGTCCCTAAAAACTTTGGAAGAATGATCAGCAAGCACGGATTTAATGGCGACATTTATGCCAGAACTGATCGCTACCAAATCTTTTGGATGTTTGGTTAATTTTATAACCAAAGATGTACTAAGCAAGCCCAGATCACGTTATATAGGCCAGAACTACTGCCATGAAATGACAGGTATCCCAATGGGAAATTTTTTAACAGCCAAAGCCTTTAATCATGTTTTTTTTCATACAACAGGGGTGTCTCCGCGACCCACAAGGCCTTTAATCATTATTCTATTGTATTTTATCATTTTTCTCTCTCTTGTTTTTTTTTGAAAGACTACGTTCGTAATCTCAATTATTATTCACATCTTTTTGATGATGGATTACAGATCGATAAGTGTGATTGAAAATGTTGATGAAAAATGCATGTCATTGAATCTAAAAATACTCTTCCACTAACTTTATGAATTATGAAAAAATCATATCTGCTATTTATATTTTTCAAAAAAAAAAAATCTTGTGAATGGAAAATTATCATCTAATTGAAAAACCACCACAATATAGTTGAAAATTTTAAAATAAAATAATTTATAATTATGAAGAATATTAGATTTTATTTACTCAAATATTTTATATATAATGGTCCTCTTATCACCTCCCCTCATTTCCTTTTAAGCATTAAGTTTGCAATATAAATCACGACTATCCTCTTTTGGACGATGTATCACAAATCGTTGAGCATGATTGAAAATGTTAATAAAAAATACACATAGTTGAATCTAAAAGCACTCTTACACTAACTTCATGGATTGTGAAAAACTTAACCTACTATTTATATTTCTCCCAAAAAACATGTCAATAAACAATTGCTATCTAAATTAAAAAACCGTCATGTTATAGTTGGAAATTCTAAAATGATTTAAAATAGGGAAAGTATTAAATTTTATTTATTCAAATATTATATGTAAAATTTAACCTTATTATTTATATTTCTCCAAAAAGATCATGTTAATAAAAATTGCCATTGAATTAAAAATCCATTTTATAGTTGAAATTTTTAAAACGATTTAAAATAATGAAGTATATTGAATTTTATTAAATATATGTGTGTGTATACATATACATACACACACATATATACATATACATATAGATACACATATACATACATACATATGACTCATAATAAACTTCTACAATATTCTATTTTTATGAGGATCTCAATGATTTAGATAAAATCTTTATGGAAAAATAAAATTATTAATTTATTTTTTCTTTATCATTAACAAAATTTAATCCTCTTTCAACTTTATTTTTTGAAATAACTCTACTAAATTTGACTAAAATTGTCTACATCATCCCATCTCCATCTCAAATATTTACATATCTCTTTACATCTTTCATCTTTTTTTTTAATAATAAAAATAACTTTATCAAGATTGTTTAAGAATCTTTCATCTCTTTTTTATAATAAAAATAACTTTTAAGAAGGTGTTTTCAACTTAAATAGTCATTTTAATTTGATATATAGAATAACAATTTGATATGTTAAGTCCACTAAATTTCTTATTTTTAATTTTAGATCAAAATTTCTTAATTAAAATATCTCAATATATTTTATTACTATTTCTGCTATTTTAACTATGAGATATTTATACTAGTTAAGTAAATTTTTATCATGATATATGATAAACATTTTATTCTGAGAAGTTATGTAGTTATGTCATGTTTTAAATGATGATTGACTATTTTACTTAATTAATAATGTTAATGTCAATTTGATATTTTTGTCTTATGGATGAATACTAATAAAATAATATTTCCTTATAATATATGTTGGGCACTTAATGTGAGTTTCAAGAATTAGTATAACATGTAAGAGGACAACTTAAATTGGAGACTAAAATAACAAGAGAAACCAAATAATACTATGCACATACTAAAAATTATTTGAATTTGTTAAATTTTTATGTGATTCATGTTATTGAACTACCATTGTTGGAATTTTGTGTAGTTTGTCATTAATATGTCTACTGGCAACATGAGCATGAGCACGAGTTGTATAGTATGTAATGTTGTTATTGATGTCAACACTGTATGGAGATTGATATGCAAATCATTTTGTGAAGCATGAGTGTGTATATAGATGATAATCCAATGTATATTTGCAAGAAGGTTTGATCGGGTGTAGACAATTGAAGTGGAAAATTGACTAGTATCAGAATAATGTTTTCAGTATATAGGACATCTGATATTTTGGTCTGCATTAGTTTGCCTTGAGGAATCTTGCTCTGTGGTTCTAAAGAAATTTTGTTGGATGTTAGAGGAGTCTAAATCCAAGTTTTCACATTGTTTTGTTCTATGGTGAAGAAGTTTTTGAATGATAGAATAGTGGGTTTGCCAGTGACAGTGGTTGCCAGTACCAAATGTATGTTTTCATGAATTTGCACTTCACCACGGATTGGTATCTGGTCTTGCAGATTTATGGGAGTGTTGATAGGTATCAAGTGTATCTTAATTCCAAGTGGCATAAAGTTTGGAGGTCTGCATGTTTTTTTGTGGTTGATCAGTTAGTGAATCTTGATGTTAGGTCACTATCAGTGGCGACCTAATATGATACATGAGTATTGTGGAGTTCAAATAAGTGTTGATGTGCTATGTGGGTGCTAATACAGGTCCATGTTGACCTATTTGAGTTTTTCATAAGGTTTGTTTTTGGAATGAAGTATGTTTTCGGGCCAACAAGTTATATTTTATATATGATACATCTAATTTGGCTGACCTAATTGATGTTTGAGGTAGTGATGGATATATATGTAAGTTCATTTCAGCGTTGGACATAATGTTAACGAATATGAAAATATAGTGGATGTGAATTGTGCGAAAGAGATGCAAGTGCAAAGAAAAGTAGAGCGTTAGAGTAGAGTGATGAAGTGTGTTGACTTTGTGTATTGAGCTTCAATGGAACTGTATTCCATCATGTTTTAGATGCACTTGTAACAGTTCATTTTGGTAGTGAGATACCCCTCTCTTCTATCTTTTCTTCTTTCTATGGGTAGTGAGTCCACTAGGAAAGTGAGTCCACCTGTAGTGAGAACTTATGTAATATCTTATAACTGGTTACAATATATTGTGAGTTAATCCTCATCATGGTTTTTCCCTTTCTGGGTTTTCCATGTAAAAATCTAGTGTTCATGTGTTATGTGGTTTTGATGGTTGCTTTCATGATTTCCTTTCAATGAATGTTTAAATGTTTAAGTGGTTTCAAAGAATACTGATTCACACCCCCATCTTAATAATTTGGGTGTTCAACAACCATTTCTATGTGTATTTTATTCCTTTTTTTAAGTATTGAATTGATCAACATAATCATTGTAGTTCTATACTTTTACATTGATTAAGTGTTTTCAAATATGCACCTCATTTTCTCCTTACTATATCACTTTGATAATGACACATTCTTGATCATGGATGGAAGTGTTTTTTATCTATCTTATCTAGGTTGCACATGTGTTTGGTTAGTTAAAGAGCCTAACATTTTCTTACATAAAGTTGTGATACTTTGCAGCCCTTAAGTATTACATCTCTTTTAATATTCGCTTCTTACACATATATGTTGGTTGGAACTAAAAAATATTAGATCCTTGAAATTGTTACATATTAGTATCAACATTGTGGACAATATTATTATTATGGTTGAGTGAAGTTTGACTAACATTTGAATGGTGTTTAGGTACATATAATGAATATGCTTGTAGTATTACTATTGGAGTGAGGTTCAACTCACAAACTCATTCCTCTTATCATCTTCTAATCTTGGTGTAAATATATAGATATATTAATGATATAATGAAGAGGGGTTATTATTTCTTTTTAGCCATTTCAATTTTAAAACAAGGGAGAAAACATTTCAAGTTTCACTAGCATTAGGAAGTTTTCAAAGCACAAATTTCAAATTTCCTACCTTCCATACTAGTAAAAAGACTCCTTTCAATCTTCTTAGCTCATTAGGTCTCTTGCACCAAAGCCTTTGAGCTAGAACCAAACTATGCACATATGTATTAATAGTGTCAAATCTAACAAAATTAAAGAATTAACAAGATCCACATGAAATATATGATATAAAATATTGAAGTTCCTACATTGGATTTTCATAACTCCTCTTTTTTAGATTTTTATTGTTTTCATGTACCCTTGCAATTATAAAAATACCACTAATCCCTAAGATTTCAATATCCTTATTCTCTTTTGAAGTTATAGAATTCCCTTGTATCTTGGTAAATGTTTCCAACCTACTACCAAAGCCCCAAAACCCTTTTGTAGCAACTATGCTAGAATGTCAAAAAAAAATTAGAACCTTGTAATTGCATTACATACTTACATCCTTGCCTTGAAACTGCACACCATTAGTAAGGTTGGGTTTTAATATTTTAATGGAGTATAATACATACCTAATTGGAAAAAACTTATAAGTACACATGTAATATCTATCATTGGATTATTTTATTTCCCTATAGTTACAAACCTACCTTCGGGCCCCAAAAACCAATTTCAAGAGAAAAACCTAAAGGAACTATTATCAACATGTACACTGTGTTATAAAATTCCATGATCCCACATATTGTTGACTTCATTCTTTCATTAATTTTTCTTGACCATGCACCTTTTATCTTCTTACTCTAACTAATTCTAACCAATTTGTTCAAAGGAGGGATTCCTAAAATTTTAAAGATATCACCATAACTACAAGTTCAATTCCTACACTAGTCACACATCTCCTCTAGGTTTTCTCTCCTCACCACAAGCTTCAACTAAAAATAATAGGTGAGGTAAAACCTTACATTTTATTTTTTACTTACAATACATAAGAATTTACCTAAGGTTTACCACCAATTTTCAATTTTTATAGGGTTTAATTTCCCAAGGTTTTAAACAATTCAAGTATCCACACGGATCTAAAAAATTGGTGACCACAATTTTAGGATATATATTGAACTTTGTAAAACTAGCCATGTTGCATTCAAACCTATAAACTATTTAGCCTTATAACTCATAATTTTGGACTTAACCTTCACCTTTGTTGGAAATTACAATGCACATCTACCTTCCTACTCTCAAATCCTATGATATATCAATTTATTGGAATTTCAAAACCCACAAGCATATTTGTAGAAATTATAGCCTTCAACTAGAACCCATTTACACACTTGTAATTCACCTTTGAACTTCTAGATCTCGCATCTAATCTTGTAATTGTGAACTTGATTTTAAATACTAAAATCTTGATTCACCTATGTTTAGAACTTTGGACTCCACTTGCATCCTCGTAATTGTAAACTTACAATCAAATCCCAATATTATAGTTGTAGACACTGAAAAATGTCCTAATCAATGCCATACACTCGAAATAGGTTTATTAACATCATTTCCTCTTTATCCATCCTCTTTTCATTTAATTAATTCAAGTAGCCTAGCTAATTAATTAATTACATTATTTTCGTCTATTTGGCCTAATTAATTAAATTAGGCTAATTCATCTCTTTTCACACTAACACTTCATCCCATTAAATTAAATAAATCAAAATATTTAATTGAACCTCCTAAGTCATCTTATTTAATTAAATAACCCTGTCATATTCAATTAAATATCATTTCATACCTCCCCTATTTATTAAATCATCTAATTTAATAAATATCATCTAATTCCTCTAATCCCCTAATTGCATAAATTAAACCTTGTTTAATTAGCAATTAAACTAATTATTCCTCTAATCAAAGGGAATATTCCCATGGAATATTCTTTATCCTTTTTGCTCAATTAAAACTTTGTTTTAATTTGTAAAATCATCTTTTTCCTCACCCTAATAGAATATTCTAACTAATATTCCCTCACCTCCAATCAACTCACTTAGCTTCAAAAGCAAGATAACCCTCTTACCTTTCTAGCAAGTTACCTTTGTCTTGTGTGAGCAGGTCAAAAGTGTGTTTGTTTAAGGTAATTGCGAGCCTTTGATTAATCTTCATCTTGCATTCTCATCCGTTGATGAGAATCCATGATCCATGCCTCTCATCTCTTTCATCTTGAACCATTGATTAAGCTTTTTGATCTCAACCATCCATTCCTCGTTTGCTCTCCTATAAATAGATCACTATTTGGAGACAAATGGATCCATCTTTTATTGCAAAGTCATGCTGTTGAATTTATTCACATCCATACACTCAATTTGCACACATTTAGTTTATTTTCAGTTTGTTTTAGTTGCATAAATAGCTTCAAGCCTTCATTAATGGCTTCCATGCATCCATCTTAGTTTGTAAATAAATTAGGGTTTTGATATTCTAGCATCATTTTAGCTTAAATTAGGTTAGATTAGCTTAGCAATTGCATAATTAGATCATTTATAGTGTAAAATCATGGTAACTTAGCTTGCATCATGTTCATTTTGTGCATAATTTAGGTTTTTCATACACCAAACACCATGGTTTCATCGATTGTCTTCCATAGAATTTATTGAAACAAGCTCACTATCACGCGATTGGGAAAGGGTTGTTGGTCCACATCAACGCGACACCAATTCCACAAGATAAATTTCAATGGATTAAAGTAGATGTTTTCTTTAAAGCTTTCATAAGATTAACATGTTAGGTTTTTTGATAAAATGTTTACTTTCAATTTTGATTGACTGATCTTGTTGTGATTCGAGTATTGGTTGCTTCATTATACTTCAATTCTTCATGGATCAAGCATAATTCGGGACATAGTTGGTATTTCACATCGACATTCTTGTGCTAGAAGGAGGGCAAGCCAATCATTTAGTTGTTTTTTAGTTCAAAATCGATGTTTTTGCTATTTTGTAGGTTGAAGTGACGCTCAAACGACAAACAACGATGCTATCTCAATAGCGTCACCATATAGTGGTGCCTAAGGAATTTGATACAATGACACATATTTAATTGGATGACGCTAATTTAAATATAGCAACACTTATTTAAATTTGAACTATCATGGAACGAAAATGACGATGCTCATCCCCAGTAGACCGACGCTTTCAGACTTAAAATCGTGTCACATTCATTTACAAATTGCGACGCCATCATGTACAACGACGCTCAACCAGGGTAAGAAACTTTACGCTTATTTTTTGACATGTGACTTAATTTCTTTTGGTTATCTGATCACTTATCAATGTCTGATTGTGTTTTCATTGTTAGACTAACAGGGTTTTGCAAGTTTTAGGGCATGGATTGAAATTGAAGAACTTCTCTTATATCTAAACATTTTATAATTGTAACTAGCGTTTAATGCTTTGGGGCAATTATAACCCAATTTTATGCTTTATTACTTTCAATTTTTAGGCAACGCACTAGTTTTCCATTGGGTTTAAAATGAACGTTCAAACTTGGCTAAAAATGAACCCTCACATCACATCTTTCAATTGGGCTTAAAATTGAATAAGGAAAACTCATCTTTCAATTGGTGCTTAAAATTAACTCATTATTGCTTTGAAGGGTAAAATTTAAAACTGTTTGTTTTGTTTTATGGTTTCAACTTTGCTAGTGAATGCGTATGCAATTCTCTCACACCATTTGGCGATATTGAGAAACAAAAAAATTCTCTATCATGTTTCAAATCACCTCCACACTTCAAATTTGGGTTTAAAATTGAACAATCATGCTAGTGTGAGAAAAGGCATAGCATGTGTTCTCTCTTTGTGCATGCGAACAAAGATGATCAAACTACAGATGTACTTACTATTGTTCACCTTTAGAGGGCCTGCCTTGGTGGGAAAAAGTACGCACCCCATTGGAATGACGCAAGTGGTAACGAGCATAAGCTAGTCTCTTTCAAACCGCTATATAAATTTGTGGTTGCAAGGAAAGTTTGCAATCAACTGAGTGATGCATGATAGCTCTCCCCCAGTATCTTTATGATACGTAAAGCCCTTGTTCTAAGGGTTGGTAGACCTCTTGAGGGAGTTTATCATAGTATCCTCTAAACCGGATGCCCTTATTACGAACCTTTATGTAGAAGCCAAAAATCCATAATATTTTTTGATATCAGGAGGTCGAACCTCCAAAGCCGTCCCATATATTTGTGGTTCTCAGTAGAGATGAAAAGTTTGTCATGGGAGATTCATGAGAACTTGAAGCTTGGCTGACCCGTAGAAGTGAGTGTCGTGGAGGGGTGCTAGTGTGGTCAAGCTTCTAATCATCTGCCCTGAATAAGCATAGCTGGAGAAATCCAAGTGGGAATACAACAAATATAGCCATTTCCATCCTAGGGTTGTAATGCTTGTGATTCAGTTTAAAAATTTTCTTTATTTCAAAACGTTCCAAAAAAAAATAGTTAATATCCAAATTTCAAACACTTTTGATTAAATATGGACTTCTTGAGTTAGCCTCGATATTATTGCTTGTCCTAAGGATTTATCCTTAGAGATTTCTAAATATCTGATATTAATCTCAAACCCATATTTACCAAAGACAACATAGGCAATTGTGGCTTTAATCTCATAATTTTCACGAAATGGACATTGTGAAAGTTATGATGTTTTTGACATAAACATCTAGTTTGAAAACATAATCAAAAGACAAGTGTTTGTGGTAAAATCAATTCATTTAAGCAAAGATAAATTGATAAATGAACCCCACATGACTGTTTGGAGGATGATTTCTCCCATTGAACAACCTGGTCTTCTAGGTGCTATAATTCAACCAAACTTTGAACTTATAAACGGTGACCAAACATATCTCATTAGCAGTTTGAGAAGCTTCACTTTTGAAAACAAGGAAACAAACTCACAGTGGAGAAACAAAGCAAACATTTTAGATGAAGAAGAGGAACACATTGATATTGAGGCTGGAAGGCCCCTATTACCACCTCTTGCATGGCAATAAATATATTCCTTTCTTCCATAAACTTAAATTCTTTCCCCATGATCTCACGAAAAATCAGGATTCCTAAAGCAAAGTCTACCAGTCCTCATTTTAGACTTAGGCATCTCACTCCAAAATACCTTAAGAAACACCTTCGAGCAATTCAAAAAAATAGAAACAAAATGGTAGCAAACTTTTATAGAAATGCTTCAAGGTATAGTCTAGAATTATTGGCATTCTTTTGGAGTCAAAATCCTGGTCTTTTTCATGATACCCAACTCCTCTAAATGATTCATAAAACAGTTAAACTTCATAGAGGAAAGTCTCTAGCACTCCATTTTAGATATAGGAATCATCAAACAAAGTACAATCAAAAGTGGGAATCCATATTTTACTACAACCATTACACTTTATTTGGAAACTTTTATGCATGAGCTAGGAGAGCCCAAAAAGGTTTGAACATTCCCCTTCGTCCTCCCATTTTCTAGAACTTGAACATTTTAGGGGTCTACCATCATCTTTGTTACCTTGATCTTTTTGAAACAAAGGTTCACTTTACCAAATGATCTCACGCAAAGTAAGGATCCCTAAAAAAAGTTCAACTAGTCGTCACCATAAACTTAGACATTGTAGTGCAAAAGCAATCAACAACCCCATTGAGGCACTCTACAAAAACAAAAACAAATTGTTGATAAAACTTTATGAATGAACATTGAGAGAATATCCTGATATGTACACGTTCTTTATGAGACAAAACCCTCATCTTTTTGAGGATCAACAAGTTTTCTAAAAATCATTGAGACTTTAGGATTTGAAAATTTTAGAGATATGGCATCATTCTCACTACCGTGGATTTTTCAAAACAAAAGGTTCACTTTAGGTCAACATTGGGTCCAACATTTCATTCACCCCTTCATCACATTTCATCTTTCATCTCATCTATGTTGGAAAAATTTCAAATACACTAACACTTTGGGACTTAAGACAACACACCAAATTGCTACCTTAGCTACCTTGTATGTGAAATGTATCCTTTTCCACGCACTTAGTTGAGATAGTTATTATCTTTGAACTAGTTCACCTTGAAGGTCACAAGTCTACCCTAAAGATTTCTAAGTTCATTAGCAGCCCTAATCCCAACATCACAACATCATACTTAAGTCAAAAGTGTTGTCCCAAAACATTTGCAAAGACCACCTCCCACGTCACCCATCTTTTCATCCCACATTTTCATCATTGCTCCTAAAATACTTAGAGTGTCCCCTTTACCTAGGATTGAGTCAACTAGAGAGTTTAAACATTACAAAACTCAACACAACTCTCCCATAGCTGACACCAAATTTATGGTAAAGACAAGATCATAACACAAGAGAATCATGGAAAAAGAAAAAGTTACATTTACCTCAAGTGATCCAAATCCTTTAGAGTTTGATCCTAGAATTCATGTTACACCATTGCAACAACCATCATGTCCTTCAGGACCATACGAAATTGAAGATGTCACAAACAACCCATTTGAGCCTACTAGAGAAGAACTTTTAGAACATCAACTTCTTGAAAGTGTACCTCCTATCTCCCCAATATTTGTAGCACAAAGTTTTACACAAGATTTCACAACTCCATTACAAGGGCCAAGTCAAACTTACATACCTATTCTTGAAACTAGCCTTGCTAAATATTTTGGTCACACCTTACCATTCAAAAGTAATACACTTGAGGGTACTCTTGAAACGAATCCTCTACCTCCCACTACCATTTGGACACCTACCTTTGGTGTTCCTCCCATTCCCAAAGGTCCAAACCATGTACACACTCAACTTGAACTTCACTATTCTACCACTACTTCAAAATTTTGGGGAAACCTTTCCTCATCCACACCTATGAGTACCACAAGTGTACCTACCATCACGCAGAGTAGTACAAACCAAAAAAATTGAAGTAACACACAAGGGCATGTCAATACTATATCATCGACTCAACCCTCAACGCAACTAGGGACATCTTTATCCAACCCCCCGGTGGGTTCATCCATTCCATCCATCATTACCACATCATCTCCTCTTAATCCACCACAAAGAAATCCATTGATTACGAGTTATATCAATCTTGGGAGTACCTTGATCACAAATCTTTTCAATCAATGGACTCAAGGTCCTAGTGTGTCATTTCCATTACAAAATTTAATGACATCATCCTTTCTGATAGCTCCCTTTTCTATACCAAATCAATCAGGGCCTCAAACATACATTCCTTCCCCTCAATCCACTATCTTACAAGGAATGTTAAACCAAGGGAATCCTCCATCTTTCACTACCAATCCACTAACCACTTAAAACATTAATTTTCCTAATCCTTTGCAAATATGTCAACAACCACCTAATCCCACATTACAAGCACATGCCCTAGGTCTACAACAAGCACAAAAAAATTACCAAAAATCACAACAAGTAGCCTTAGCATCTCAACAAGAAGCCTAAGCACAACAATAAGAATCAACCTTAGCAGCTCAACAAGCAGCATTGGCATAACAACAACATCAAGCTCAGCAAGCAGCCTTAGCACAACAACAAGCGACCATTTCCCAACAAGCTCAACAAGTGGCTTTAGCAGCACAACAAGCCACACAATCAGGATCAATCAGATCGACATCAGTTTTCTTTCGGAAAATTAAAGCACTATCACAAGAAATGCAAGACCTTCGCATGGGAAAGACAAAGAAACCTCATACAAAGAACTTGTGTCATCATCCATTTGATTGAAACATAGCAATGGTACCATTCCCTCTTGGTTTTGAAATCCCTAAATTTGACAAATATAGAGGGAGAGGAAGTCCTATTGACCATATCAAAGAATTCAACGTCATGTGCATGGAAGTGGCTTAGAATGATTCATATCTAATGTGCCTCTTTCCTTAGGATTTAACAGGTATTGCTATGGATTGGTTCTCTCGTTTGCCTCTTGGTATCAAATTTTTTCAAGAAATCACTGAAAAATTCATCGATCGCTTCTCCTTTAATCTTGACATGGACATTAGTCTAGAAGAGTTGTACACTCTTAAACAAAGTCTAGGAGAAACCTTCACAAATTTCTTACAATGATGGAGACAAAGAGCTAGTTAAAGCAAGTGGCCTCTTCCTGACAAACAACAAGTGGGAATCATCATAGCCAACCTTGATCCAAATCTATCATTCCACTTGAAAATGCAATGCATCCCATCCTATGACGAGCTTGTTCCAAGAGAACTTAACATTGAAAGATCCCTAATTTCACAAGGAAACACGCAAGCTTACAAAGACAACCATCCTTTGACTAGTTCAAATGAGAAACCTTGTGTATGGGCTAAGAAAAAAAATGTAACAAATGACGGTGTAGTAGATGCTAAGGTCATACTAAGTGCTCCTAGACCCAATAATAACCAAATTGCTAACATCCAACCAACTATGCAACAAATGGTACCACCTCAGAATAATAAGATTAATAACACCAACATGCAACCAAGGCCAATCGGTAATAGGAACAACTATCCTAAATGCAAGTACACATAGTTACCATAACCCATCGAGACAATCATGAAGAAATTGGTAGAGTCAAATTTGATAACACTTCCTAACTTTGAACATTACCAAGAACCCCAAGAAAATCCATCCTAGTACAACGAGCATGATCTTTGTGACTTTCATAAAATCAAAGGACATAAAACAAAGAATTGCATGAAACTCAAGAATATCATCCAAGATCTCATAGAGAACGATACCATATCTGTTGAGGTACCAACTAGAAACCGAGATCTCAAGATATACAAGAACCCTATGCCTGATCATAACAAAGCTAACAACCATGGGAAAGCTAAGGATTACACCAATGTTCACCATACTTATTCCAATGTAGTTGCTTCCTATGATAGCGTTATCATTGTTGTCAACATCAAAGGTGCTAGTACAGAATGTGGATTCACCACAAGATGTGGCAAAATAACTGTTCAAGGAGCCATCCCAACTCAATCTAGGACATAGCCTACCTTTCCTGCATCTAATCCTAGAATTTACAATCTTGTAGATCAACTTAAACAAACCTCCACTCAGATATTAATTTTGGAACTATTGAAATTATCTCCTACATACAAAGAAATACTAGAAAAATCCTTGTCTAAATCCTCTGTTCCCGAGAATATTGATACCGATCAGTTTCAAGCTATGTTAGGGCATATTTCTAGCCATCTTCTCACCTTCTCCAAACATGATTTACCATCGCAACCATCTCATAACCGTTCTTTTCACCTTGAGGTTGCCATTCATAAAAACAAGGTCAAAAGAGTCTCGGTAGATGGAGGTGTTGGTCTAAACATTTATACCCTACAGTTAATCAAGCGTCTAGGCTATTTAGAAGATACTATTGAGAAGACAAAGAGTACCACCATTAGAGAATATGGTGATCAAGAATAGGTATAACGAGGAATCATTACGCTCCCTATCCAAGTGGGACCTATCATTGCAGAAACTACATGCCAAATACTTGATCTTGATCTTCCCTATAACATTCTACTTGGTAGACCATGGATCCATGCTTTGAAAGCTGTAGCCTCAACCTATCATCAATGCATAAATTTTCCTTTTGAGGGTAGAGAAATCACTATCCATGGAGATCCTGAGCCTTTCTACTATTGGAAGAGCCTTGAGGCCAAATTTTACAAGATCCCAAAAATACCCAAATATGACAAAGGACCTACAACAAAAAGCTCATTTGTTGACCCATCATCTTTAGCCTCTACCTCAGCATCACAAGTACCGATTGTGACAAGCATACCCGATGTCAAAGCCGTAATCCAAGATGATGGTTGTGGAAGCTAAAAAATATTGAAAGACACCTTTTTCTTAGGAGAGTTACCTATTTCTCCTGAAAACCATGGGAAACCAACATCTAGCACCAAAAAACCAGAAATAATCAAGATGGCAGCTACTACCTTCACCAAGTGGGGAGATTTGAATCAAGAAGATTTCCATGAGCAAGATATCTCCAAACTCCTCTATCAAGATGAACAACCTATTCCTGTTCTTCCCATGAAAGATGACAACAAAGTTCTACAACTAATGCAGAGCATTGGGTATAACAAGAATGAGAAGCTAGGATAGAATGACAATGGTTTACTAGAACCCATCATTCCTAAGAAATGACTAAAAAATATTGGCTTCCTCTTGGTCACCCACATCGTGTGATACTACCTTATATGAATTTCCTCTTGATGTTGCTGACTTATTTGAAAACAACACCCTCTTCATGATATCCATAACATTCTTTGTCTCAAACAACCAACCAACTAAAATACGCTTGGTATACCTGCAACTCAATGACATGGACCAACAAGGACCGCCGATTCTAGATTTATTGGAAAACGATGAAGCAATCTCATAATTCATGGGACTCCGAGACAACTTACCATGGGAAGATCACAAAGCAGGCTTTGACATAGAGCTTGATACAGGGGCATACTTTGGGGAGACAATTGAATCCTTCAGTTGCAAAATAAATGAAATGCAATTAACTTGCAAATCCTTGAGTGAAAACCACCTAGTGGCACTCTCTGATCCCAAAATAGTAAAAACAAAGGATGCATCCGATGGTGAAAACCTCCCTAAGGCACCCAAGGATGAAGGATTCAATCTCCCCCTTAGCACAATGCAGCCAGAGAAGTCAATAGTACTAGCAGAAAAGGCTATATTAGTCAATGTGGGAACAAAGGAAGAACCTAAGATCACCTTTTATGTTGAATCCTTATTAGACGAAGAACAAAATAACCTTGCAAGATTCCTTAAAGAGAAAAAAGCTAACTTTTCATGGTCATATATAGATATGCTAGGCCTTGACCTAGAAGTAGTTGTGCATCACTTAGCAGTCTATCCTGAGGCCAAACCAGTCAAGCAAAAATTAAGGAAGATGCACCCATAGATAACACTCTTGGTTAAACTAGAACTACAAAAGCTTCTTGACGTCGGATTCATCTGATTGATAGATTATCCTGAGTGGGTTTCAAACTTGGTACCAGTCCCAAAACCCATTGGGGGCATTAAAATATGCACCGATTTGAGAGATCTAGAAAAGGGATGTCTGAAGGATGACTTCCCTCTTCCCAACATTGATATCATTGTAGATTTAACAGCTGGTCATGAAATGTTGTCACTCATGGATGGATTTTTCAGGCTATAACCAAATCATAATCGCCAAAGAAGATCAACATAAAACCGCCTTTACTTGCCCATGGGGAGCCTACTGCTAGAATCTGATCCCATTTGGGTTGAAGAAGGTAGGAGATACCTATCGAAGAGAAATTACCCTCATCTTTCACGACATGATCCACAAAATAGTTGAAGATTATGTGGATGATATTTTGGAAAAATAAAAGAAGAGAAGTGAACACATACAATTTTTAGGACCTATCTTTGACATGCTTGAAGAATACAAGGTACGACTAAATCCAAAAAATGTGTGTTTGAGGTCACATGAGGGAAACTTCTTGGCTTCATTGTTTCATAAAGAGGGATAGAAATTGATCCAACAAAGGTAAAATCCATCCTAGACATGGAACCACCAAAGACATTGAAACAAATGAGAGGATTACAAGGAAGGTTGCAATCCATCAGAAGGTTCATAACTCAGCTATCAAATAAGACTCACCCTTTTTCGCACCTTCTTCATAAAGGGATAACTTACAAATGGGATGACAAATGTGATAAATATTTCCAACAGATTAAGGATTATCTATTAACACCACATGTGCTCATGCCACCGATACCAAACAAGCCACTAATCCTATACAACTCAACAACACTAGCAACACTAGGAGCTCTTTTAGCACAACATGATGAAAATGGAAAGGAAAGAGCCATATACTACATCAACAGAACCTTGGTAGGCTATGAAATGAACTATTCACCCATTGAGAAAGCATGCCTAGCGGTAGTTTTTTCTTCACACAATTTTAGGCATTACATGTTGTCACATCAAATCAAGCTCATCACAAAGATTGATCAATTAAAATATTTGTTATCCAAAGCACCCCTCACATGACGAATGGCTAAATGGGTAATGATCTCGATAGAGTTCGACATAGAGTATGTGGAGCGCAAGGAAATCAAAGGACAAGTGATCATGGACCAGCTAGTAGAAGCACCCATCTATGATTAGAACCCTTTAATATCTGAGTTCCTTGACAAATCAATGTTCATCATTAATCTAATAGCTCAATGGAAGATGTAATTTGATGGATCATTCACCCAACATGGATCAAGAGCTGACATTATTTTCATCACCCCAAAGGTGATTGCATCCCAAAATCATACAGGCTATCATTCCCATGTACCAATAACATTGCTAAGTATGAAGCCTTGATCATAGGTCTCATGATAGCAGTTCAGTGGTAGATAGAAGAGATGAAAGTGTATGGAGACTCACAGTTGGTTATTAACCAAGTTAATGATGCTATCAAACCAAAGATGACAAGCTCACTCCTTATAAAAAGATGGTGGAGAATCTCAAAGATCTTTTTATAGACATAAATTTTGAGTAGATTCCTCGTGTGAACAATAGAGCAGCAGACACCATGGGAACAATTGGATCACTACTAGACATACCGAACAAAATTCTTCAATGTGAATTCGTGGTAGAACAACTTCTCGTACCAACTTTCGAAATACCTGAAACTAAATTCGCTTGTGTCATTGTTGGTCATGGATCCCCTTGGTACCATGACATCTTTACTTACCTTAACAGAGGAACCCTTCTATCAAACATCACCCTGAACCTTAAAAAGACCTTTTAAAAAAGACACCCCAATTCATATTCCTAGGTGATTCCCTTTACCATCGAAGCATCGAAGGGATATTATTACGATTTCTTAACCAAGAGGAAGCCTTAACTACCTTAATAGAAGTATAGGATGGCATATGTGGGTCCCATTCTAGCGGTATGATGTTAGCTAAGGAACTGTTGAGGACAGGGTACTATTGGCCAACCATGGAGATAAAAGCTCATAAGTATGTGTGAAAATGCATCCAGTGTTAATAGCATGGGGATTTGATTCACGCTCTAGCTCAAGAATTGCAACCAATGATCACACCATGGCCTTTTTTGGTAGTGGGGACTTGAACTCATAGGAAAAATCACTCCAACCTCATCCAACGTCCATAAGTTTATCATAACTGCCACTGAGTGCTTTAGTAAGTGGGTTGAATCCATTCCTATGACCTACATAACGGGAAAGAAAATAGCCAAGTTTATCCCAAATTACCTAATTTTCCGTTATGGTGTACCACAAACCCTCATCTTAGACAATGGAACCCCATTCAAAAATCAAGATTTTAAAGAGCTGTGTCAAAGATTTATTATCCAACACTGATTCTCTACACCATACTATCCCCAAGTGATAGGATAGGGTTGAATGGAACACTTATTGTCCCATGCTCTGGGTCTCACCTTGGAAAACCCTTTGGTGTCACTCTCCACCTTCTTAACCTATAGGCCCTAATGCTTGTTAGGCACCCCTGGTTCTCCTGGCCAACTCTACTATCATCTCCATTTACCTAACCAAGCCAATCTTGGTGCTCTCTCTACCATTCCCTCCTTAGCCCTTAATCTTCCTAAAGGCTAGCTAAACCTCCAACCTTCACTAACTCAATGCAGGGGTGTGTGATATCTTCCATGGCTTCAAATCCATCCCTCTAGGGTTCTTGATCCACGACCAATCACCAATTCTCCATCGCTCTCACCAAACCCTATTCTAGGGTTTAAAAAGGGCTACTAGCCTTGAGCCCCAATTAGGCCTCCTAACTTGAGAAAATAGGCTTAAAATCCTATCTTTCTAAAGAACATCACAAACTTCCTTTTGAGACCCTGGTTCATTTTCCTACCTCTCCAATATTTTTGAGGTTATAGGCCCTCACTGTCTGTACACAGGTGTAACCCTCATTTTTGTAAGAATTAGGGCTTTTTAGGCCATTTTCTGACCACACAGTGATCTTTCTGCTTCTTTCCACCACCAAATGGACTGGTGAAGCCTCTTCCTTCCTGTCAAACCTTTGTAAGGCATCCTGCATTCACCACACACCTTGGGTTGCTAGAGAATTGACACCTCTGCAACGTTAGTGCTTCTTTTCCTCTGTCTTTCCTAACTTGGCACTGTCAAGCTCGCCTAGGAAAAGACATTCACCATGCTTTCTTGACACCTACAGACTCCTAAACCTAAAATATTTACAGGAATGGAGCTTAGCCTCATTCCCCATAGACTATACTTCAGGTATAGCAGAAAACTGAGGTCTAAAACTCCATGATTAAAAGCCTACTGGACTGATCAGCAATGGAAAGAAACAAAGCTAAGTGAGAATAAAGCAAGAAAATGATAAAAGAACCTAACTACTGACCACACAAATCTTGAAAAACAATTTTTACACTTGCCACATATTGCTCAGTGCCTGGAACCCTCCATTAACACTCTAAAAGAACTAAAAACCAAAAAATTACAAGAACTTCATTATTTTTTTTCTTATGAATTGCAAACTCCAATGATACAAAACTTATCCAACCTCAATTCTAGTTCGAGGTCCACCTTTTAAAGGTTCATAAGTGGTTACATCTCCCCTTGGTCAGACATAACCACCACATTAGGCCAAAATTGCACAAATGCAACATTTTGGGCTTTATTTCCAAATCCTAGTGATTCCTAATGGAAACAAGTTGTGAAACTCATCCAATCTACCTTGAACTACTGATAAACCTTCCTTCTAACATATTCTAACACTTGTAACTCAAAACTAAATGGTCAACATGAACTTAAAGCATCAAAACACAAAATTTCATCCTAGGCTCACAAATTTGCCTAGTGCAACCTCATGCTTCCTAGGTGCTCCTGCACCATTCTCCCCCTCTCTGCCCGAACAATAAGGAATGGAAGGAGAGACCAAGGATAGGTCAATTCCAAACTTCTTGAACTGATCTTCTTGTACCCATGTGGCTTCTGATTCATGCTTGTTCTTCCACTTGATAAGGTGCTCCATGTACACCTTATGTCTTGTAGCCTTCTTCACTCTTGACTCCAAGATCTTCTCTGCCTGAGGCTTGTCTTGATTAGGTAAGGATACATTGATGATGTCCTTGAAGATCTCCTTACTGTTATGATCCACATCATTGAATGATCCCTTGTACTTGATCAAATCAGCTACATTAAATACTGGAGAGATCCCTAGATCGGTAGGTAACTCCACCTTGTATGCATTCTTACCATACTTGGCCAATACCTTGCATGGACCCACTCTCTTCATCTGCAACTTGGTTGACATTCCCTTCTGCAACCTTGACTTGTTAAGGTGGACCATGATATAGTCTCCTATTGCAAATTGTACATCCTTCCTTGACAAGTCTACTTTCTCCTTCAACTTTTGTGTAGCCTCAGTGATTGCCTTCTTCACCTGCTCCTGAATCTCCTTCATGGTCTGACTGAAGTCCTCTACATTTCCACTTCTTTGTTCCATAGCTCCAAGATCTCTGAGCTCACATATGCCTCTTAGGTGCATCCCATACACAATCTCAAAAGGACTCTTCCCTGTGGTTTGATTCACACTATCATTGTAAGCATACTCAGCTTGTGAGATAACCATATCCCATCAACCACATCCATACTACTTATGGTTGGGCACCTTAGAGAGATTACCCTAGCACCACAGCCAACCTGTTTGACCATGATGCGAGGGATGAAACTGATCCAAAAGACGGGGTTGGTACTTGATGGTCATAGAGTCTCTTCAAAAGTGACTCATGAACTTCACATCTGTGGAAACAATGCTCAAAGGAAATCCATGGATCTACAACTGTGAAGAGAGATGGAGCTATCTGTAGCATCATGAGTAGTTTTGCAAGGGATAAAATGACTCATTTTGCTAAAGCTGTCCACTACTACATAGACACTATCAAAACCAGTCTTGGTCTTAGGAAGGCCTACCACAAAATCCATGCTTACACACTCCCATGGTCTGTTAGGAATGGGTAGGGGTTGATATAAACCAACATTACTAGCTCCTCCCTTAGCTTTCATACACACAACACATTGTTCCACATATATATCTCTTGCAACTTAGTCCGATGTAGAATATTTTGCACTAGTTCTAAAGTCTTATTGATGCCAAGATGTCCCTCTAGGATTTATACGTTATCCTTTCGAGATCAGGATTTTCCCTGTTGACCCTCTGGGACAAATAAGCGGTTTCCTTTAAAGCAATAACCCACTTTGAATGTATACTCCCGAATGTGGCTGTAGGAAGTGATTCTCCAAATTTAGAACATTACTATATGGACAGCCTCATTGAATTCTTCATCTTCCCCATAGAGATCTTTAAAACTGTCAATCCCTATGCTCTTCACTTGTATCTCCTGCACTATCAACAACCTCCTGCTCAATGCATATGCTACTTTGTTTAGCTGTCCCTTCTTGTGTTTGATGGTGAAGGTAAAAGCTTGGATGTATTCCATCCACTTCAAATACCTATTACTCAACTTCTCTTGAATTGGTGATAAAATTCAAGTCTTTGATTGTGGAATTAAGGATTCCTGAGCTCTTGGGTGAAGGTAATGCCTCCATTTCCCTGAGTGGTGAACAAAGGCATAAAGAGTTCCTAGGTCATGGGTTGAATGCTTCTTTTTAGCCATTGAGCTTCTAAGAGGCTATGGAGACTTGCCCTCTTGACTTAGCACTCCTACACTCCTTGCATCACATTCAATGGTGAACAGCTTGTCAAATTAAAGAATGGGTTGAGTTTACTACTTCTTGTTTCAGTTTCTCGTCCTTTCTCAAACTTCTGGGTCCTAAGCTTAGTTTTAAACCACCCACAGTTGTATCTAGGACTGGTGCACATATACCACTAAAGTTCCTTATGAATTTCCTATAAATTATGAGGCCAAACCATGACTTCTTACCTTTGTCCTGTGAGGTTTGGATTAGGCCAGGTTGGGACAGCTTCCACCTTGCTTGGATCATCTTTATGTGATCCTTTGGACACTACAAAACCCAAATGCTCCACAAGCTCTGCTTAGAACTCACACTTCTCTAGATTGATTGCCAACTTCTCCTCTGCAACCTTCAGAACCAGCTCCACATGTTTTAAATGCTCTTATTTGTCTTGCTGAATAGGGATGCCATCCAAGGGTATACCACAAGCTGTCCCTAAAGTCTTTAAGCGCTTCATTCATGAGCCTCATGAATGTGCTTGGGGCATTAGAGAGGCCAAATGGCATCACTCTCCATTCATACAACCCATCATTTGTCTTAAAAGCTATCTTCCACTCATCTCCATCCTTGATTTATGATCTAACGTTGTCCACTCTTGGATCCAACTTGGTGATCAGGCTCCTCCAAGACCAGTGTCCATCAAATCTGTCCCTAGGGATGGGGAGTCTATGTTGATTACGTAATTCTGTTTATGGCTCTGGAATTGATTGCAAAGTCCTAACCTGCTCCTTTCAGCTTGGTTGCTACATGAGTGCACATGGGCTGATGCTTTAGAATCAATCCTTGATCCAATAACTTGCACTTTACCTAACTTCGTCTAGGTTCTGCTCTAGTGTAAGTTTGTATGCTGCTTTGTTAGGAAATGAGGCTCCAGGTATGAAGTCAAGTTGATGACTTATGGCTCTCTTTGGTGGTAAAGTTGTAGGTGTCCCATCACTAACTATGCTCTTGCTGCTTCAAGTAGCTTTTGGACTGCTTCCAGTGGGGGACCTGTTTCTCAGGTCTCTTATCTTCTTTGAGACAGCAACTTGTAACCACATATCCTCCCTTGCCAGTGGGTTATTTAAGAATTCCCTTCCCACTACTCAACATGATTCCATTCCATTCCATTTGTCCATTCCATTCCATTCCATCTCATTCCATTCCATTCCATTCCATTCCTCCAGATTACGCACCCTCTAAATAGATCTCCTTTGTTTTGGTTCTTCCTTGTTGGTTGTCGATCAAACTCTGAACATCAAATTCTCTCACACCTCCAGTTATCAGTATGTGACCTCAGATGATTTAGGACTCATGGTGTCCTCTTGTGCATAAGCCACTCTCTTCTCATTGCTTGATGAAGATGCTTTCTCCGGGCACCTATAAGCAGGATGACCTACTTGTCCACAATGGTAGCATTTCATGTTTGCAAAGTATGAATTACTCCTACCTACTCCTCTTCCTCTGTTTGAACCTCCTTGAGGTCCTCTACCTCTATTATATCCTCCTCTAGAAGATGTTTCTCCTCCATGCTCTATGAGTTTAGACTCTCCTTGGTTTCTTTGGTCATTGCCTCTACCTTGGTAGCCACCTCGCTGTCCTCTTTGATATCTTTGATCTTTGCCTTTTCCTCTGCCCTTAGAAGCTTGGTGTTGCTTCCTCTTGTTTCTTTCCTCAATCTTGATAGCCAATTGGTAACATTGATGTACTGTCTTAGGACTTAAAAGAGCCATCTCCTCTTGAATGTTCCACTTCAAGCCATTAAGATACCTAGCCACCTTGAGACTCTCATCCTCTGTCACATTAGACCTCATGCAAATTTTTCCTCAGTGTAAGTGTTTACTTCTTGGTCTCTTTGCGTCAAGCTTTGTCTTTTCTTGTGCAGCTGAATCTCATAGTCATCTGGCATGTATGCTTCTTTTACTTTGGCAACCATTCCTTTCCAAGTAGTTATAGGCTGATAACCTTCTTTTTCCCTCGCTGTCTGAATGAATTTCCACCATGTCAAAGCAGAACCTCTTAGTCTTGATTTAGCCACCTTCACCTTCTGTGCCTCAGTGACTCCATCACACTCAAAATGGTTTTCCATTCCCTCTATCCAATCCATGACTAGATCAGCTTCCATTTTTCCACTAAAAAGTGGTATGCCCTCAAGTGCTTTTCCACTCAAAGCTTTCAATGCCTTCAAGAAAGGCTCTTCTTTCAGAACAGGGCCAGGTTTAGGGGTCTTGTCTTCCTCTGCAACCTCTTCTTCCTTTGGTATCCTTCCCTCAAATTGCACGCTCCTCACTGCTTGCTCAAGTTGGGTTATTCTTTCCCTCAATAGCCTATTGTCTTCCTCCTGCTCTTCAACCATCTTGGAAAATTGTGCATTTGTTACCATGATGGTAGTATCACTTGACTCAACCTATGACATATATTATTCTATCCCAAATCTTTTACTTGCTCTGATACCAATCTGATAGGGTAGGGTTGGATGGAACACTCATTGTCCCATGCTCTCGGTCTCACCTTGGCAAACCCTTTGGTGTCACTCTCCACCTTCTTAACCTATAGGCCCTAATGCTTGTTAGGAACCCCTGGTTCTCCTGGCCAACCCTACTATCATCTCCATTTTCCTAACCAAGCCAATCTTGGTGCTCTCTCTGCCATTCCCTCCTTAGCCCTTAATCTTCCTAAAGGCTAGCTAAACCTCCAACCTTCACTAACTCAATGTAGGGGTGTGTGATGTCTTCCATGGCTTCAAATCCATCCCTCTAGAGTTCTTGATCCACCACCAATCACCAATTCTCCATCGCTCTCACCAAACCCTATTCTAGGGTTTAAAAAGGGCTACTAGCCTTGAGCCCCAATTAGGCCTCCTAACCCGAGAAAATAGGCTTAAAATCCTATCTTTCTAAAGAACATCACAAACTTCCTTTTGAGACCCTGGTTCATTTTCTTACCTCTCCAAGATTTTTGAGGTTATAGGCCTTCACTGTCTGTACACAGGCGTAACCCTCATTTTTGTAAGAATTAGGGATTTTTAGGCCATTTTCTGACCACACAGTGATCTGTCTGCTTCTTTCCACCACCAAATGGACTAGTGAAGCCTCTTCCTTCCTGTCAAACCTTTGTAAGGACTCTTGCATTCACCAAACACCTTGGGTTGCCAGGGAATTGACACCCCTGCAACGTTAGTGCTTCTTTTCCTCTGTCAAGCTCACCTAGGAAAAGATATTCACCATGCTTCCTTGACACCTACAGACTCCTAAACCTAAAATATTTACAGGCATGGAGCTTAGCCTCATTCCCCATAGACTATACATCAGGTATAGCGGAAAACTGAGGTCTAAGACTCCATGATTAATAGCCTACTGGACTGATCAGCAATGGAAAGAAACAAAGCTAACTGAGAACAAAGCAAGAAAATGATAAAAGAACCTAACTACTGACCACACAAAGCTTGAAAAACAATTTTTACGCTTGCCACATACTGCTCGGTGCCTGGAACCCTCCATTAACACTCTAAAAGAACTAAAAACCAAAAAATTACAAGAACTTCATTATTTTTTTCATATGAATTGCAAACTCCAATGATACAAAACTTATCCGACCTCAATTCCAGTTCGAGGTCCACCTTTTAAAGGTTCATAAGTGGTTACATCTCCCCTTGGTCGGACATAACCACCACATTAGGCCAAAATTGCACAAATGCAACATTTTGGGCTTTATTTCCAAATCCTAGTGATTCCTAATGGAAAAAAGTTGTGAAACTCATCCAATCTACCTTGAACTACTGATCAACCTTCCTTCTAACATATTCTAACACCTCTAACTCAAAACTAAATGGTGAACATGACCTTAAAGCATCAAAACACAAAATTTCATCCGAGGCTCACAAATTTTCCTAGTGCAATCTCATGCTTCCTAGGTGCTCCTGCACCACCAAGGAAATGGGAAAGCAGAAGCAACAAAAAAAACTATCCTAAAAATCCTAAAGAAAACAGTTAACAAAGTTGGTTGTGACTGGAATCTATAGCTAAATCCTACTCTTTGGGCATATCAAACCAGTATCCGCACACCTACAGGACCAACCCCTTTCTCCCTGGTCTATGGATCAGAAGCCATCTTACCTATTTAGGTTGAGCTTCCATTACTGCGAGTGTCACTAAAGAATCTAATAACTGAAGAAGAGTACAAAGTGTCTTGACTAAATGAGCTGGAATTCCTGGATGAATGTTGTCTTGATGCCCTTAATCACTTGCAAGTGTATCAAAACCGACTGAAACGAAGCTATAACAAGAGAATCAAATTTTAGTTGTTCCAGGTAGTTGATTTGTCTTAAAGAAAAATGAAAAGAACCTTCCAGATCAAGACATCAAAGGAACGTTTGAGCCTAACTGGTTGGGTCCCTTTGTCATCATAGCAAGCTATGAATCAGGAGAAGACCACTGCCAACCCCTGAAGGTGAAACCTTGTAGGAGCCAATCAATAGCTTTCATATCAAAAAAAATTATGCCTAAAATTGAAGGGTGCAAATCAAAAAATACCAAAAAAAAACAAAAAAATGATCAAAATCCAAAAAAAATGAGAAAAAGGATTGAAAAAAGTAAAGGAAAAAATCATCCTCTAGTGAAAACCACTTCACTGGTGCTTTGGGGAAGTACCTTGGTGAAAACCTAGAAAGCAGGCACCTTGTGTAAATAAGGTATCTCCATCTATTCTTTGGTTCTTTTGACCTATCTTTCTTTCACCATTCATCCCTCATCCATGTCCTTATCATGGCTTGTCACTGTAAGGTATCATGAACTCTTTGGCACTACTTGGCATATTATCAAGGTCAGTTTGTCCTGCCTTTATCGAAGTAGGCTAACATATCACACTGGGGGCATTTTGTTATATGTCATAATAAAGTTCTTGTATATCTTGAGGTCATGGGACATTCTATCATAAAACACCAAAAATATTTGCAAAATTTTGTACAACAAAAATCCAAAAAAATTCAGAAAATTGTAAAGGAAAAATCCAAAACATTCAAAAAACATCAAAAACCCTAAAAAGGTTGAACATCAAAAAAATCCAAAAAATAATGTCTCTTGTCTAACTACATTGTCTCTGAGCTTGAACGTAGGCACGACCATCATTGATGTGCCCTTGAGACACCCTAGGTCAGTCCTTTAGTTGTCCGTTGTAATTAGTTGTCATTTCTCATCTGTTCATATCTTTGTCTTGTAAATGGGTTGAGTTAGTTGAACTATGTGGTATTTGTGTGTATAACGTAGGCAAGGCTAATCTATGATCAACCCTCGAGGCCCTTAGGATAGGTCTTTAGGTTAGGTTCTTGGTCGAAACTTGAAAATTCAGAAAATCCCAAAACATTCATAAAATTCTGAAAATACCAAAACATCCAAATATCTTGAAAATCCAAAAACATTTGGAAAACTCTGAAAATACCAAAACATCCAAATATTTTAGAAAACATAAAAACATTTGAAAATGTAAAATCCAAAAACAATAGAAAACATTCAAAAGACCTAAAAAGCCTCAAAACATTTTTAAAATGCGAAACAACCTTAGAAAATAAAAAAAGCAAAAACATCCATATAAACTTTGAAAAAAGGCCAAAAACAACCTCAAAACATTTTAAAAAATGCCAAAAAAATTCAAATATTCTAGAAAATCCAAATTCCATCCATCCCATCTCGCTTTCACCCGTGATAAACTTTCACCCATAATAAACGATCGTCACCTTCACCCTTTGGCGAAAAAAGTAGAAAACAAACATAGCAAGTTGTAAAGTGTGAATCTAAAAGTCAAAATCTAGAGTCTAAATCATAGGTAAATGCATCAGTGAAGTTTATAGCAATAACTCATCTTAGCGTCATCATACCAACATCAAACAACCCTCTAATCAACATGTCCTAGGATGTATCCTTCTTGCGATGGACATCAGTATCAGATATCACCTTTAGCTAAACTTAAACTAGGTAGGACCTATAGATAACACTGATTGTTTGTCTTTGATATTTTCTTATGATTCATCTTAATGACCTGATCTGAGGACCTCTTGATGATGTTTATCTAAAATGATTTAGAGAGAAAGGAATGGGGCATCGATCATTATCTTTCGTTTGTTGTGCTTGTGGATACTCTTGTAAAATAATCTTGGCGCATACTTGCTTAGTTGTGTGTAAGAAGGTCGTTTGGAGTATGTTGTTGACTATTGTGTATGCTTTGGTCCAATATATTCTAATCTTCTAACTTACATTCCAACGACTTTTTCGTATGTCAAGGTGTGAACAAGAACTATCCTATCTGCTTTCGAGTCAAAGTCCATTACACTAGATACAACACCATCCTGGTCATCAATACCTTGATGCATCGTATCTATGTGTTATATCAAACAATAAGGAATGATGAAAAATCCCAATCCTAAAGTGTGAGCACCCATCCTACATTGTTTTGCATTGTCTTGTCAGCATCTCTAATTAAGTCTCGATGGATCAAGGACTTGTTGGATATTTTGAAGCAATCATCATCAACAACGGTTATTCATTATTTCTTTTTCTATCTTCTCTCCACACTAACCTAGTATCATGACACACAAAAACATCATTAATGCATCTGCCCTGCATCCACAAACCATCAACATACATGCATTTCACAATCATTTACATATCACATCATATATTTTGCATTATCATTTGAGTTGTGATGAATAATATAGACTTGTTATTCTAAACATCTTAAATTGTTGCATATTATAAACATGTGCATCCATATATCAACATCATAACATGCATAAAAAATATACAAAGAGAAATGCATCCACATCATGTGCATCCATAACATTTGCATATCATAATCATCCATCCATCCATATCGTGAAAAGATAATTGAAAAGAACATAACATTGCATTCATCCATAACATTGCATATCGCATAGGGATAAAGGTAAGTGCATCCATACATGATCATATATAAGCATCCATATCATACATCATTCATACATAAATAAAATAAAGTGAACACATCATAACATGAATCATCCATATTTGTATCATATATATATCAAAAAATATGTTATGGTACAAAATTTGGATCAGTGTATGTACATTGAGCATAAGTACAATATCCATGAGGCTATCAAAAAGGAGCCCATGAATGTATATCGGTATAAAGAATAGGGAAAAAACAAAATGTGTCTCTATATCACAAAGCTAGCCCTGGTGGCTGCTACCCTCTCCATCTTGCCCCTCAAGCTAATCCTCTACTTGGGGGCATGCATTGCTCCGCTGTGAAAAATCAGGCTGCCTCAATGCCATTGGTACATGCTTGTGATAATGTTGCCTATAATATGCAACCTCCGTAACAACCTCTCTATATAGCCGCATTGAAATTGTCCGACCATGGGTGGATGTCATAAGGCTCTCATTTTGCTGACATCGAGCCAGCTCCTAATCTCTCTCACTTCTAACATTCTGAACTTTCTGTAATGTAGTATCCATCTCAGTTGTAATTGCAAGCACCTGCTACCAAGCCTGATCTCACTTAGCAGTCAAAACCAAAATCTATTGGCGAGTCCTATCTCGCTCACCTATCAACACCTGCACTTGCTACTACGACTATTGTATCTGCGCATCTCTAGCATCCAGCAGCGGTGGCAGTGGTGGAATTGGCTGCTGCTGCACCACTGGAGGAGCCTATGGAACCTGTCCATCATGGCCATCCTGGGCTCCCTGTCCTATACCCCTAACTGCTCTGCCTCGTGGCCTCCCTCTGGGAGGATCCCCTATAGGATCTACCAGTCACCTCAGAGGGACAAACCATGCATCATATGTGACAGTATTCTATGCAATAAGTTGAACCTGATCATCAGCCTAAGGTTGGGCAACTAACTGGTGAAAACTATCAATGGCCTCTGGTCCCAGAATCGTGGGTCCCCATGTCAGAACCTGATTGGCTGCTCGTGCAAAAATGGCTCTGTAGCCATCATCAAGCCTATCCTGGACATTGCCAAACTATCTAGCCACTCTGTCCAGAAGGTACCACTCAATCATCATGTGCTCACAACCCTGCATATATCGGGTTTGCCTCGCAAAGTATAACTATTGTATATTGCCAAACCATGGTGGCATCTGAAGCCATGGTCGCCACTAGAACACAATCATGTCATCTATCACCTGTCACCAGTACAAGAGCCTAATCTATCTTGTATGCCTGAGTGTGATGGCACCCCAATATCTCCAAATGATCAGATCATCTAGCTCCACATTTTCCATTTGCACAATCGGTCGAAGCACTGCAATGTGCTCCCATGCCCATATATGGAGAAGTGTCACCCTTACATTGATAGATCTCCTATCATAATTGAAAAAATCATGCAAATCATGGTACAAGGAGGCTAGCATCATAGGCCCCCACACAAAAAGAGTCCTATGGTATAACATCTTCTGCCAAGCCAAGCCCCAACTTGGACTGAAAATTGAACACATCTATCCAGAGCCATTGAACCTGAAATGATGGCTACAAAAATCAATCTGAAGGTCGACACTTGACCTTTGTATGTCTCCAAATCTATCTGAGAGGTGACCAATACAATTTGGTCCATCACCATCACCTCTAAGCAGGCATCAAATACAACATTAGGATCATAGATCACACAATCATCGTGGATAGGAAATCACAATATCCACCACACATCTTCCAGGGTAATTGTCGCCTCTCCTGTCGGAAGGTGGAAAGAAGAAGTCTCGATGTGCCATCTCTCGCATAATACCGTCATCATAGCCAAATGTGTCCTGATCACTGGAGCGTACGCAATGTACCAAAGCCTAATCTCTCCCAAGTGCTCCTGACGCAACTTTGAAAGATCACCCAATCTCTCCAGTACTGTGGGTCTGTGCTTCCTCAACATCAATGGTGGGATGACCTCCTGCACTAACGAAGCCCGCGACATCAAGAAATCATCAAAAAATTGAAGTTATTTGGAATTTTCGGCTCAAAAATCACAAATGCGTCGCTATATTAAAAATTCAAACAATGATGCCTGATGCATTTCAAATCTCAAATTGACAAACATGTCACTAGACAAGATGGAGTCACGATTTAGAATTTTGCATAAACTAACCCTAACTTTCTACTCGGTAAGTGTGTCTCCAGATACATATGCGTCGCCATTTATAATTTGGAACCCTAAATTTAAATCTGAAAAAGCGTTGCCCAGGACATATGCGTCGCTATATATCGTTTGGGCGTTGTCGATTGAAGTTTGGGCATGGCTATATAGCAACACCCCAAATTCTAAAATGTAATTCCTAATAAATGCATTGAAATTTCAAATTTCAACTTAGGTTTCAAATCACATATTGGTGGTCATGCGCTCAGAAGCTGCTGGAACTCACGAACTTGATCAAAGATGTGTCGGGGAAGCTCATGACATGCCATTTCATTGAAGGGTCAGAGCTCAATTTGCAAGTATTTCTAAAGAGTGAAGGCACAAATGAATTGAAAGTAACCCCTTTTGATCTATTTAAGCTAGAAAATTATAGTTTTTTTCTCTAATTTAACCTTTTTAATGGGGTTTATTATCATTTTCACCAATTTTTCCAATCTGGACCTAATTTTACATTGTTTTTTAATGTTTTTGGCATTATTCTTGCATCCTAGAACCTTTTTGGACCCATGGGACAACTTTTTAACCTTTATTGAGAAATCAACCCCAAATTTGAAATTTCTGCCTGATTTCTCGAGGGGGCAGGGAGTCAATTTTATCCTTCCGCTGGGGCATCTGAAAAATCATATTTTTTTTTCATTTTTGATTTGGACAACATTTTTAATCTAAACATTGTTGTACTTTGAACCGAAGCAACATGTACCTTGTTTCAAAGAGGGGAAAAATGTAGACACTGAAAAATGTTCTAATCAATGTCAATAGTTGAAATAGGTTTATTAACATCATTTCCTCTTTATCCATCCTCTTTTCATTTAATTAATTCAATTATCCTATCCAATTAATTAATTATATCATTTTCGTCTATTTGGCGTAATTAATTAAATTAGGCTAATTCATCTCTTTTCACACTAACACTTCATCCCATTAATTAGCAATTAAACTAATTATTCCTCTAATCAAAGGGAATATTCCCATGGAATATTCTTTATCCTTTTTGCACAATTAAAACTTTGTTTTAATTTGTAAAACCATCTTTTTCCTCACCCTAATGGAATATTCCCTCTCCTCCAATCAACTCACTTAGCTTCAAAATTAAGTTAACCCTCTTACCTTTCTAGCAAGTTACCTTTGACCTATGTGAGTAGGTCAAAAGTGTGTTTGTTTAAGGTAATTGTGAGCCTTTGATTAATTTTTGTCTTGCATTCTCATATGTTGATGATAATCCATGATCCATGCCTCTCATCTCTTTCATCCTGGATTGTTGATTAAGATTTTTGATCTCAACCATCCATTCCTCATTTGCTCTCCTATAAATAGATCACTATTTGGAGACAAATGGATCCATCTTTTATTGCAAATTCATGTTGTTCAATTTATTCACATCCATACTCTCAATTTGCACTAATTTATTTTATTTCTAGTTTGATTTAGTTGCATAAATAGCTTCAAACTTTCATTAATGGATTCCATGCATCCATCTTAGTTTGTAAATAAATTAGGGTTTTCATCTTTTAGCATCATTTTAGCTTAAATTAGATTAGATTAGCTTAGCAATTGCATAATTAGATCATTTATAGCATAAAATCATGGTAACTTAGCTTGCATCATGTTCATTTTGTGCATAATTTAGGTTTTTCATACACCAAACACCATGGTTTCATCGATTGTTTTCCATAGAATCGATTCAAACAAGCTCACTATCATGGGATTGGGAAAGGGTTGTTGGTGCACATCAAAGCAACACCAATTCCACAACAAGATAAATTTCAATGGATTAAAGTAGATGTTTTCTTTAAAGCTTTCCTAAGATTAACATGTTAGGTTTTTTGATAAAATTTTTACTTTCAATTTTGATTAATTAATCTTGTTGAGATTTGAGTATTGGTTGCTTCATTATGCTTTGATTATTCATGTATCAAGTGTAATTCGTCCCATAACCGGTATTTCACATTGACAATATTACTACAAAACTCTTAAGAATTTTCAAATTCCTAAGAAATTACAAAATTGCATACTAACTCAAAAAACTTACTTAACTACTAACTAAGTTTATTTTCCTTCCATTTCATTTAGAGATTAATAATTTAGAGTTTATGACATGACCCTCGAAAATGAATTATGAGTTCAAGGGATTCATTTCTCCTACAAAGTTCATCTTGAAGGCAATGAAAATTTAGACATAGATCTCAAGAACATGAGTTTAGAGAAATTTTAAACAAGGACAAAGGAGAATAAGAAAATAAGTGAGAGGGTTAATAAAATTATGGAATGTGGAATCATTATGTTTCCACCTTCTATGTCTTAGTTCAATCACCTAGTTTTATATCAAAATTTTCTATAATTAGATTATAAGAGAAGTTCAAAACTCTACATGTTAGAGGGTTCTCTAGATTATGCCAAAGTACATAGAATAATTTCTTAGAATTTTCACCCATGAGAAATATGCAAAGGTAATAATTAAGTTTTTCAGATGATTCTATAAGGAATACCTTAATTAATTACTCCACATACTTGATAGGGGTTGGCTAATGAAGGGGAACTCCACAACCTCTAGAATACTTAAAAACTCCACCAATGTGAGTTTATAAAAGAATTAACTTGATCAAATTACTTTTAAAAGTGTTAGTAAATCAAAATGCAAAGGATTTCCACTTGTGGATGTTTCTTTTCACTAACAAAATCTTAGATGGAAAAGAGTACATTGACTAGGGCACCACAATCAACAACAAATGGCCTAGCTAGTTAATGGAATTTGATTCATCATAACACTTATTTATCACTTCCTACCTATTTTTTTAATAGATAGAAGGATAATCATTCCCTATTTGGAGAGAGTTAGTTTTATGTGTTTCAGAGCTAGGTAAAACTTGGTCTATGGGTACTACCCATAGTTGAAACCCAAAATGAGAAAAAATGATTTAGGAGGGTAAAAAAAGATTTCATTTTTCTCAATATTAGGATTTTGGAGAATGAAATCAAAAATAAAATATCAGTTGAAGAAATAGTAGTTAGTGCCATGTGGAGAAATTGGTTTACATTTGATTCCCTTCCTTCTCATATATTATAATCAAAGGATTCACTAGAACTCTATACCAAATTCCAAGATACATTAAAGTGATAAAATGGTCTTGTTGGAGCCATTTCAATAACTAGCTAAAGTTCAAAAGGTCATATATAGAAAGCATAAAATGGGTATCAAATTCCTAATAACAATTAGGGATTTTACTTGCCCACCATATGTAGTTGTAAAGATGTAGACACGAAAATGACTATGATAACACTTCATCCTTTCAAAAGGAGAATATATGATCATAGAGGGTTATGGAATAACAAGTAGGATTAATGTTCACATATAAGACAAATTTGAAAATGAGGATGAAGTACAAAGAAGTGACTACCATAGAGCTAGAGTTATAGACTCATAATCATAATTTATCATGGGACAATAAAAAGTTCTAATTATCCTCAAAATAACACAAATAGGCTAGCATTATTCTTTAATAAGAAGCATCCTATTGCAAAAAAATAAATGCAAAATCAATAATTATCAACGAAAAGGATTGGGCCTTCATGAGCAAGGTATTACAGAGCCTATCCCAATCTACATTAGCTATGGTCAAGGAATTAGATAAAAATATTCTACCAAAAAATCTAATGATGTTAGTGGTACTTCAATGATCATTGATGTAATTTCATCTAGTGTGATCATCGAGATAGGGATCATTCCTAGCCCCTACAATAAGCTTGCTACTAGGAATCCTTTCACTTCCACCATACCCACCAAAAAAAATTATCCTCAACATCTTCCATGTTTGAAAAATTAGAATATCACTTGATAATTAATTAATCATTAATTAATTAGTAAGTCCTTTATTACTTTATTCACTTAAGCTAAACTTCATAGTGCTTTTTATTATTAGATTGAGCTAAATATAGGTTAAGTTGTCTCATTGCATGAGGTTAGGACACTTGTCACAATGTAATCAAATCCTCATCTAGGGTTCGGTTTATCCTTTTATAAAGAATTTTTCTTCTTTGTAGTTATTCATCTAAGTATTCATTATTCAATACAAAGGGCATATCAGACTGCTTTATGGATCAATATTTTCTCTCTTGGCTGCATAAATGAATTAATTACTTTGATCTCTCATTTGTGATAGTTGTTTTGATTGTAAGTGATTTTCAAGAGCTGTGGGGTTCACTATGAAATCCAACATGCTATCAAAGCACCAAATCTATGACTTCCTATCTAAATTTTGAGACATCCGGCCTTGAGGGAAAAATCAGCTCATCTGAAGGAAAAAAAAGCATCATTGTTGAGTCTAGAAATTCCAAAAACCTTAAGAATGTGGGTCAATGCAGGATCATAGGGGTTCAAACTAGGCCCTTATGTGGCAACTTGACATAAAAATTTGAATAAGGTATTAACATGATTTGAAAAATATGTAAGAACAAAATTTGTAGCAAATTGAATTTAGTTTCTAAGATGCTATTCATTTTTTGGAAAAAAGTAAATCTATTTGGTGAAAATTTGAAATTTCAATACAATAGTACTAAATTTTTAGGAAAAAATAAAAAGTAGGTGTATGTCTGACCAACCTAAGTACAGGAAAAAAAAATAAAAATTATTTGAAACTTTCAATATAAGTAGAGTACTCATGCCTAGATGTGCACCATTTTTTTAAAAAAAATTTCCAAGTAAATAATTAGTTATGATTTTTTTATTAAAACTTTTTAAAAATATTAAAATTTGTTTGTCTAACCACCATAACTTGATCAAAAATTTATGAAATTCATTTTTTTTTATCCTATAGTATGGGAAGCATAGAATGTGTTGCATCTTTAAAATTTAAAAAATGTGAAATCCTTTAAGAATTATAGATGTTTTTCAATCAGCCTATCAATCAAGACTTTAGTCAGAATGCATGTATAAAATCAATAATAAATATCTATGTAATTCCCAAAAGGCATATCTTAATTTTTTGGAAATCTGACAATTTTCTCAATAAACCCTTTTTTTCATTAAATTCAAATAAAAAAAGTCATTAGCCACTTTTTGGACCCCCATGGTCCTGCACTCACCCATGCCTATCATTTCATTGTTGGAGAAGTTGTAAAAAAAAAAAATTATTTTGCATTACAGACCTCTGTACATAATTCCATAGGGTATATGCAATCTATATGACAATGGTGTATTAATTTCTCTAGTCTACATGCAAGGTACACAGGGTTTCATTATCATTATTTTTTGTAGATTGGAAAAAAAGAAAAGAAAAAAGAAACAAAAAATTAAAAGCAACTTTAACACTGCACAAGGTACGACAATTGTAATACCTTGGTAGGTCTGCTGCCCTATACTATGAGCAATGACCAATCACTAGTTGATGATGTTATTATTAGCCCCAACAACCTCTGTAATTTGCTTGATGGTACAAAGAATTGGTGGTGGCCGAGTTCAATATTGATGGCAACCAATCCCACTGGTAGTAGCACAAATATTTCTAGTGACCCCGCAACATCTTCTCAATGAATATTTTGATTAAGGCGACAACATATTCTGTCACTTTTTGCTTTGTCTGATGACTAGAATTTTTTCTATCCAAACACACTATTTTAGGAATATTCCTCTATTGATGGAATGTCGGTGTTAGCATGAAATCATCAGATAGACTCCTCTTGCCCCCTCCTAGCCCCCATTTCCCCTAAAGGATATTTTTTTTCTTTTTGGCATAACTTAGGCATACTGTGTTGAAATCGAGCAAATGAGATATCATTAGAAAGCTAGTTCCAAGAAATTTCCAATGGTATAGGTCTTAATATCAATTTTTTCTGCTCATTTATTGTATTACCATTCAAATTAAGATCTTTATTTTCTGCTTTTGATCTCATAACTTTTTTTCTTGTATCTCCAATTTTCACAATTCTAATAGCATTGGAAATTTATTTTAGAGCTCTTCAAATCCATTCATGCACTTTTTCCAAAATCTACCTCAGGTACACTATTCAGTTTGTTGTGATTTCATATTTATGTAAATTACTTAGACATATTGACACCTAGAAATGATCTATTTGGATGAGATGACTTCATTTGATTTGCATTACATGTACTAAAGGTTTAGTCTTTGATATCATTTGAGAAAGTATCATGGGGTTTTTTTCATCCTTCTATGGTCATCCTAGAAAAGGATAACTATGAGTCTTGGTGACACGACATCATGACACATCTTAGTTGGCTTGATTTTATCTTATCTTTATGGACTCATACCTACACCAGACACACTAGGGATTTATTCAAGATGGATTATTATCAATGATCATGTTGTATGGGTTATATGTTCTAGTGATGATCTTGAAACTTTGTGTGATGTATCATACATTGATTATCCCCACACACTTTGGACTTAGCTTTGGGAGATCCATAGAGACCCTGATATCTATCCATACCTAGAGGACCCTACTATAGAATATCTCAATCCCCTTGTAGATGTATAGTTCATACCCTTTGATGATGATACTTTAGAGGATCTTGAGTATATCATAGGTCTTTCATTTTCTAATGGTTTAGAGACTTGTCTTCGTGTTCCCACTCTTAAGATTGAGTCTTCATCACCATATTTTGTTGTTCATGATCAGCTTGAAATTTCCACATCCATGGCCTCTATTAGTTTAGTGCAACACAATATTCATCATATTTCAAATAAAGTTACTTGGGATTCATATCTTGTAGATATATCATCCTTTTTTGTAGAGTCTTATATTGCAGATTTGGAGGATTACTTTGAGGACATTCATATCCTCTTTTTGACAATGACATCATTGTTGTGGCCCACCATCTTCATCACCTTTGCAACTTGTTTTCCATTAGTTTTCCTAGGATCTTTGATTGACATATTCTCTTTCTAAAATGTGGACACTTGAGCACTTCTTAGAGGCAAATATCACCTTTAGGGATTATCTTCTCTAATCACCAGTGGATCTATTTCTTCTTAAGGGGAGAAATATAGTTTTTAGGTAGTGGATTGCATTTTGTCTTCAGGTGTTCATAATTGGCACATGATCTACTTCTTTATGGGGGTATTCATATCCTCTTTTTATATATCCTATTTGGGTACATCTATTGTACTTGTGTTATAGAAGTAGTCCCTAGGGGTCACATTGAGTCCTATTCTTCTTTCACTAGTGCAATTATTTTATTTTCTCTTTTAGAGAGGATTTTTTCCCATGTGATTTTATCCTTTTCTCTTATTATGGTATATTTATTTGTTTGTGCATGGGTATCTCATTAGGCCTTTAGTCAAGACCCATCCATGCATCCATAATTGCATTCTTCATCAGGGTTTTATAGCTTCTCCCTAAGTTGATCTTAAAGGGGGGTGTTGGATTAATTAGGACATCACCTGATAATTAATTAATTATTAAGTCCCTTATTACTTTATTCACTTAAGCTAAACTTAGGAGTGATTTTTTATTATTAGATTGGGCTAAATATAGGTTAAGGTATCTCATTGTATGAGATTAGGAAACTTGTCACAATCTATTCAAATCATTATCTAGGGTTTTCTTTTTCATTTTAAAAGGAATGATCCTTCATTGTAATCATTCATCCAGGTATTCATTATTCAATACAAAGGGAATATTAGATGCTTTTGTGGATCAATAGTTTCTCTCTTGGTTGCATAGAAAATCAGTTGCTTTGATCTCTTATTTGTGATAGGTGGTTTGATTGCAAGTGATTTCTGGGAATTGTGGGGTTCACTATCATCTTCAAAATTCCAACCCTCAATCAAGACCAACAAAATTGCAAAAAATATAAAGAAAATAATCAAAATTAAAATTAAAAAATATATGAATACAAATATCAATCAAAGCATATAAAAGTAATATGGGTCCCAAAAATCCCATTCAAATCAAATGAAAAAAAAATTCTATGCCAAAATAAGAAGGTACATCAAAAGATTTGCCATAGATACAAAAAATTTCCACCACCTTATAACTTGTACAAGGATGTTGTTCCTAGTATTTATCTTAATCCCACATTCAAAATTAATAATCCAAAATCCAAATTCCATAATCCATCATCTCATGTTTGGTGATTCAATATTATGCCAAACTGATCTACATTGCTTGTTTACCCATTTGAACCCAAAACATCACAATTACCTGATTCCATAGCCAACATCCCCCATAAAAATCCAAATTCACACTTAAAATAAAAAAAATCAATGCCCAAATCCACCATGTTGTGACAACAACACTTCACCATAAGTGTTATGATGGCACCTTGTCAAAATGTAAACATCTAGATAAGGCCAACTTAGTCATCACTGAGGATCACTTCAATATCAAAGGATTGTACAATAGTTCTTTAATATTGACAAAGTAACTACTTCAGGAATGATATTATTTTCATGTAATGACTAGAACATCATCAACAACTATCTCAAATAGACAAAGACCTATGAAGACACTTTGAGTATCAAGCTACTAGTGACGTCAAATAAAAGATCAATAGAATAAATTACAAAAAAAGGATAAAAAGAAAAAAATATTAAAGAGAAATAATTCATCCAATGGTGAAAACCATTTTCATGGTGCCCTGGATAAGTACCGTGATGAAAATTCATTTATGAGCATCATGTGTAATTTAATTGTCTACATAATTTTACACTTGGGGGAAAGTTATCTTATCTATCCCATATTATCTTCCTTCTCATCCTAATTCATCATCTCCATGTCTCCTTGCTATCATCCCTCATCATTGACCCTATTTAATATTGATCTTGATAAGGATTGAGGTATGATTTTGCTACATTCTTTCATAAAATGCTTGACATAGAACATCCTTCTGCAACAAATCGTCTATACATCTTGTTATCACTTATGCCATACCTTGTATCCCTTTAGTCCAACATCATGAACAACATTTTCAAATTAGGGACATGTTTTCCTTTGTGACATAGTTATTGGAGGTCGCATCCTTCCTTTTCATCCACTATTGTTAACCCTTTGACCCATTTATCTTCCGATCCATTATTGGTAATCCCTTAAACCATTAATATGCCTTTCCATCCACTACAATTATGGAATCTGTTAGTAACTAAAAAAGAATGGGTGGAAATTTTTGCTTCTAAGGATTTGAGGGTGTGGATAAGTTTCATGACTTTTTTAAGGAGAACTTTGTTCCTTCACATAAATTAGTCCAGTGGAACTATATGATTTGGGTTCACTCGACTGTGGCTGCTAGATTATTGAGGTGGACTTTAGGAAATGGTAGAAGCATCCTCTTTTGAGACGTCTGGTGGATTGGGCATGGGCCTTTGAAGGATGAATCCTAGGCGGTTCCTTTTAAGGATTTTTGTGTCATAGAATGGGGTGTCTTGGTTTCTGATTATATTAGGCAGGGCAAATGGATTGGTCTTGATGTGGTTAATAGGGATTTGAAGCCGCTTTTTGATTTTTTTGTCTTTGATTCATATCCCTATGGAAGCTCAGGAGGATTTTGTTATTTGGTAGTTTACTTCCAATGGGAAGTTCTCTATGTCCTCTTCTTTTTCTTTTCTAACTCGATTGGTGGGTCCTCTACCTTTTTGGGGTCGTGTTTGGAATGGGATGTTGCTGCCTAAAATTGATATCTTCTTTTGGCTTCTATGTCAAGACAAGATTCTTACCCTGAATAATTTGGTGAAGAGAGGTATGACTTTGTTGAATAGATGTTTCTTATGTAAGGAAAATGCAGAGGATTGTCTTCATTTGTTGATAGGTTGTAGTTATATTGGGGATGTTTGGTCTCATATTTTTAATCTATGGGAGATAGCATGGGTGTTTCTTGCATCCTTTTCTGAATTATGTTCTCAATGGGTGTCTCCTTCTCTTAATCCAACCCTTTCTTTGTTGTGGTCTCTTATTTTTCCACATGTTGCTTGGGGTGTTTGGAAGGAATGAAACAATAGGGTTTTTCATTAGCAGGAACTATCGCCCTCTAGGCTAGCTTTTAAAATTTTTGATGGCATCAAGGAAAATTTCATGTTTGAATTCTTGAGGATTCCGTCCTTTAATTTGAAAGTGTTGGTGTCTCCCTATTATCTACTTTTGGGTAAGAGATGGAATCTTTCTTGTGATCTTTCTAATCCGGTGAAAAAGTTAAAAGAACCCAAGGAGGGGGTTTGGTGGAAGGCTCCAGTGATTGGATGGTTTAAAGTTAACTTTGATGGAGCATCTAAGGGAAATTTGGGGCCTGCTGGTTGTGGGGGAGTGTTATGTGATGAGAATGGTAGGTTTGTCTCCGCGGTGGTGCTCCCTTTGGTAAACTAGACAAACCATCTTGCGAAGGCAGCGACAGCCTATCATGGCCTCATATTGGCTAAAAATCAAGGGGTTTCTACACTTTGGTTAGAGGGGGACTCTCTTAATGTTATAAATTTCCTCTTGAAAAAATACCCTCCCTCATGGTTGATTGTTCATTTTATCAATGATTCTAATGCTACCTTAAATTATTTTGAGGAATTTAAAGTCTCACATGTTTTCCATGAAGCTAATAGGTTGACTGATGGTGTTACCAATGTGGGAGTGGTGGAAAGATTTTATTAGGGTTTGTTTGAATCTCTTCCTCTTAATCTCAAATGTATATCTAATGATGACCAAATGGCTTGTTTTTAAGACTGATGTGTTTGGGGAAAGGTTCTTCATAATGTTTCATAGTTGGGATATGCTCGATGAACCTTTGGCATGTATTATTCATTATTATTTCCTTGGTTTCTGTATTATGAAGGCCTAGCAGTGTAGGCAGGGAAGTACCTTGAATGACAAGCCCACACGTATTGTGGGTGTAATTTGCGTTGTTTTGTGGAGAGTTTGGTTTAATTTGCATTTTCTTAACTCTCTGGTACCATTGGGTTCTGCAAATTTTCAAGCAGCCATGGGTGGAGACCCCTATAGAATTGAGCCAAGTTCTTGCGAGGAATTTCAAAAAAATCTTGTTGTTTGGGAGCATTTGGAGTTGGGTGGGGTTACATAGTTCATGCAGAGAATTCAAGGTCTGGACCTTGATGGTACAGATTTATTTGTGAAAGGTTGGAATGTGAGTACGCTACGTTACAAGGGTGTGGAGTTTAAAATTGATGAGGAGTTTATAGCGGAGGCCACTGGTCTAGCAGTCTCTGGGAGGAAATTTTTTTAGGGACAGTGGAGCTGCTAAGAAGGCCTTTGCAAATTTTTTCAAATTTGATGAAAAGAAGAAGCTTTGAGAAATTGGGAGTGGTGGCTATGCTCGTAAGTCTTTGAAGCCATTATGGAGGGACCTTGTGTTGGCCATAATGCATTATTTTATGCTTGAAGGTAGATTCTTTGTTGTTTACAGCTACCATTTCATGCTTTTGAATTATTTTAGGCATAAGGTATTGGTCTCCTTTCCTTTCTACCTGTTAATTTTCTTGGAAAAGAGTATTGAGGATCACAGAAAAAACCCTAAGAAGGTGGTGTTGCATGAGGGTCTTATGAACCTCTTATTTTATCACATTAAGCTTAAGTTAATTGCGGTCTCTCCTAAAAATCCTGGTAAGAAGGCTATTAAAAACATTGGTTATGATACTGGAGACTCTGTCGCGGAATGGGTTGGGATTTATGAGGATGAAGAATCAGAGTTTGAGGAAATGTCTGTGGACGAAGATGGATTTGAGGAAGGGGAAGATGACTCCGAAGAGTGGAGCAAGGGCTATGAAATGGATGTGGAGTTGAGGGATACTATGGAAAAGTCTGTGAAAAAGACTTTGAAAGGGAAATAAAAAGGCTCCAAGAAGGAAAAATCGTCGGCTAATAGGAAGATGGAGGTGGCTCCTAGTTCTAGTGAGAAATCCTCGTTGTCTCTTGGCGAAGGTGGTGTGAAGGATAGCCCTTTTGGGAAAGGTGGTGTTAATCATTCTGTTAATGTTGTTGAGAATGTATCTGTTGGGGACCCTTTTCCCGGGAAGGGGGAAATTTCCTCTACGTCTACTCTTAAGGCGTCTGAAGATGAGGGTTTGTGTTTGAAAGTTCCTGTTGGTGTTGTCAATTCTTGTATTGTTGAGTTGTTCAATGGACTTGGGCCTATGGAGGTGTAGGGGATTGAGTCGTTCAAGCATTCTCAGGGGTTGTCTTCTATTGAAAGGGCTATTAAAATGGAACGGTTGGAAGTGTTAGCTGATTTAGCTAACTTGCCTGATAAGGAGTGGATTAAGGTGGAAGTGGTTGAGGTCGAGGACTCCCCTATCAAAGAGGATGAGGAGTAGAAATTGGATTAGTCTGATGCTCCTGGTAACATTGAGCTGAATGATCAACCTCGTATTAATTGGGATGATGTGAATATGAATATGTTTTGCAAGATGGTCGAGGATGGGACGTGGAATTTACTGTCTTTGGTGAAGTGGTTGTTTTCTGAGGTTAAGGAGCTCAATATTCAGATGAAAAATTGGTAGGAGGTTTGTCTTGCTATGCTTCGTGGTAATAAAAAGGAATGGGATATTAAAGGAAAAGTTAAAACTATGAACACCGTGTTGGATAAGCTGATTAATGATCCAGATCATTTGGGGGTTTCTCATGAGGAGAGGATTTCCTCTTTGGAAATGCTGGTTAATAAAATTTTAGAGGATTGTGTTGCCAGAATTGAGGGGAGAACTAGTAAGATGTTGGATGATTTAAGAATTGTGGTTAATATCAACAACTCTCTGAAGACTACAACTAGGGGGCTCTCTGTTTTAAACGAGAAATACCTTAATTGGACTGGTAAACCTCTTAACTTGGGCGAGTTAGAGAAAGTGATTGAGGAGATCAACTGCTCGAACTAGGTGGAGAAAGCTGAGGAGTCTGCTCCAGTGTTGGAGAAAGATGTGCAGGTTGGACCGTGTCTTAGGACAAGGAGCAAGACTAAAAATAGAGTTGTTGTCTCTGTGGATGAGCTTAAATATCTTGTGGATATGCACAAGGTCATTAAGGAGAATATGGCCTCGGTGAATTTTTTGGATAAAATGTTGTAGCTGACGCTTTTTTTTTTTTGGATCAACAGGGTTGTTGATGTTTTTGTTGTTCTACTGATGGGTTCCTTATGTTTTATCTTTTGTCAACTTTTTGGTCTTTTGGGCTACTGGTTTTTATTGCATAGTTTCTCTTGTAGCTTTTTCATTTTTGTAAAGGATTTCAAGGCCCCTTCAAAACTTTCTTTTCCTTATAAAAAAAATTCTT